>JAIUZE010000720.1:0-246698 GCA_022085475.1 Heliosperma pusillum
ACGGTTCCAAAGTCAAGAAAATTCAAAGACGACTTAAAATGCAAGAAAAGTCAAAGACGACTTAAAATTTCAAGAAAAGTCAAAGACGACTTAAAATTCAAGAAAAGTCAAACTCGACTCAAAAGTCAAGAAAAGTCAAACTCGACTCAAAAGTCAAGAAAAGTCAAACTCGACTTAAGACGGGATTTTCATGAAATCTCTCGGAAATTCCAAATACGAACTCGGAAATTCTAAATTTGATTCGGAACTTAAAATTCTAATTTAAAACTTAAATTTACTGAAAAGCTTTCGTAAAATATTTCTACTAGAAAAATAGGGTACATTTGCGGGTGTTACAGTTGAACTGGATGTTAAAATGGTTGTTGATTAATTAAAACATGTTGGAAATAATTTGTGTTTGTTGTTGTGGGAACCGGTTTTGGGGCTGTTTAGGGGGGCGGTTTAGGGGCTGTGAACCGGACCAAACCAGCCGGTCCAGGCCGGTTCAGACAGGCCGGTTCAGACCCGGTCTGGGTTGGTCATGGTGGGTCCGGGTTTTGGTCTTTGGGTTGTGTCGATGTTTGATTGTTATGTTGTTGTTTTGACGGGTTTAATTATGTTAAAGCATGCGGGAAATAATTAGAAACGGTTTTTAGTAAAATCGTTAAAAAGGCCAAAACAGGCCCAAACCAGCCGTGGGGCCCAGTCCAGGCCCGTGTCATGTTGGCCCAAATCAGCCCGTGGGTCCCCTTGTGGGACTTGTGACGGTTTTTGAGTTATCGTCATTTTTATCGCGTTTTGTAATAATTAGCAAGCGAGAAATATTAATAAGTAAAATATTTAATTAAAAAGGTTTTTCATTTATTATTTCTCACATGTTAGAAATTATAAGACGAGATCGTAGTTTAATTTAATATCCTTTTAGTCAAACGGGTTTTGGTATGATAGAATAATTCACATGTTAGAAGTCTTAATAAAATAACATAAAATGAATATGTTGATTTTATGTCTATGTGGAAAAGACTCTGTTTCTAGCCGGTTTGCCAAACGGGTTTGGTCAAACTAAGATCTAGTCAGCCCCGTTTTGACTGATGACCCGTCGCGGGACTCGGGTCGGGGATTTGTCTTCAAGTAAGGTTGTATTTAATTAATGAATTAGCCTTAGGAGATATGAGGCGATATGTTATTTGAATATGATTTATATGCAATTAGTCACATGATAGGAAGTTTTTCCCGTGACTGTTTAATTATATGGTTGGTGTCGTGTTGACTAAGTACCCATAGAGCATTATGAGTATATGGCGTCTTGACCATTCTAATTCTAAATGAGTATCTTGGACCATGACATCGATAGGCCTTACTATCTTTAACGAGCATATGGAGTTCACAGCTTGATAGCTTTTGTGTCCCGGCTTGGTGGGTTTATATCCAAGTCGGGGCATGGCTGCCTATTTCATTTTGGGAATGGAGCCAGCTTAAGTACTAGCCATCTCTGCTTAGGGGGTCGCCTAGGAGAGTTTCTCATAGACGGTTATGTCATGGGACGGGGAACGGAATAGCTGTTGTCGCTAGGTCTGATCAGTCTAGGACTAGGATGTTTTCCTACCTTGTGGTATAGCCTCGAGTTACAGAAGTCGACTATGGACTGGGCTAAGAACTTATGCCTGTTTGTAGAAGTATTGGTCTTTCATGTTTGTATGATTATATGAGTTTTAGAAGGTGAGATGCAAGCCGGCTAAGATTGATAGAGTTTGGATTACCGATTGTTAACTGATTCACATGATTACGTGTTGATTAGGGTTTGAGTGTATCATGGCCACGTTACAGGGTAACCTCTGAGCTAGCATACCAGCTTCCCTACCTCTTGTTATAGTTTATTATCGGATTCACATGATAGCTTTCATATGATAGGTTATATGTTAGTTAATTGTTTCATAACATGAAAAGCATATCATATATGTTAAAGTTTTGTATTTTCCATATACATTGCTTTTATGTTATTCATGTTTCATTAAATTCGACATTTCGTGGCTGGGAGAACTCGGAGTTACTCCCCACTGACTGTGGCTTCCGTGTTTATATTTAATGCGGTCGAACAGGTGGTGAATGCATATTTGGGGTACATTGACGAGCTAGCGAGCGAAGTATTTACCTTGGACCTATATTCGGTTCTTAGATTGTATATTATTATACACTCTTTTATTTCCGTATTTATACGGGAGATATGTCTCCCGTCTTGTATAATTTTTATGTATAATATTAGTTTCCTTTTTGTAATGACCCTTTTTATTTATGACACCTTCGTTATGTATTTAAATTATTTTTTTTCTTTCCGCAAATTTGAGGGTGTCACAAGGAAAGAGTCCTATTTTGTGCCCATATTTGTAATAAGATCAATGTAAGGAAAAATTTCTTCTTATCTTTGTATTTTATTGTTATGCATGCATAAGATCTACTTAGTTTAGAGTAAACTAAATGTATTATGATATTAGAAATGTCTAATATTGAGTTTAAGAAACTTACATGAGTCACTTTCATAAATCGTTGTTACTCTTTGAGTAAACCATTTGTCACCATTCATTAAGAGTTGTATTCATTGTGAGTCATTGTGCGAACTGTTATTTCTTCATTACCCAGTGTTTATTGTGACTCATTAGCCGTTGTTTGCATTGTAACTTCTTGTGTGGACAATGAGTCACCGTTCATATATAGTTGTTAGTCTTTGAGCAAACCACTTGTCAACCTTTATTAGGAGTTGTAGTCTTTGTGAGTCATTGTGCAAACCGTTATCTTCCTTCATTACCCATTGTTTATTGTGACTCATTAGCCATTGTTTTAATTGTAACTCCTTGTGTGAACAATGAGTCTTCCTTCATTACCCATTGTTTGTATTGTAACTCCTTGTGTGAACAATGAGTCACCGTTCATTTATCTTTGTTAGTCTTTCAGCAAACCGTTTGTCACCCTACATTATGAATTGTATTCATTATGAGCCATTGTGCGTACCATTGTCTTTGTTCATTACCCATTGTTTATTATGACGCATTATCCATTGTTTGCATTGTAACTTCTTGTGTGAACAATGAGTCACCGATCATATATCGTTGTTAGTATTTGAGCAAACCATTTGTCACTCTTTATTAGGAGTTATATTCATTGTGAGTCATTGTGCGAACTGTTCTTTCTTAATTACCCATAGTTTATTGCGACTCATTGGCCGTTGTTTTCATTGTAACTCCTGGTGTGAACAATGAGTCACCGTTTATATATAATTGTTAGTCTTTGAGCAAACCACTTGTCAACCTTCATTTGGAGTTGTAGTCTTTGTGAGTCATTGTGCAAACCGTTGTCTTTCTTCATTACCCATTGTTTATTGTGATTCAATAGCCATTGTTTGAAGTGTAACTCCTTGTGTGAAAAATGCGTCTTTTATCATTACCCATTTTGTGCATTGTAACTCCTTATGTGAACAATGAGTCAACGTTCATATATCGTTGTTAGTCTTTGAGCACACTATTTGTCCCCCTTCATTAGGAGTTGTATTCATTGTGAGACATTGTGCGAACTGTTGTTCCTTCATTAGCCATTGTTTATTGCGAGTCATTAGCCATTATTTGCATTGTAACTCCTTAGCTTGTGTGAACAATGAGTCTTCCTTCATTACCCATTGTTTTCATTGTAACTTCTTTTGTGAACAATGAGTGAACGTTCATTTATCGTTGTTAGTCTTTGAGCAAACCATTTGTAGTTGGAGTAAGTGTCCTCCACAATAGTGCATTTATATAATAAATCTCATTTGGAATATACGTGCCATGATTAGTATATTTTGATACTCCACGTCAGTTGATTAACGTAAACCGATAACGCTTAGCTGACTATAGTTAGACGTTATTGTCGTATGACGGCGATGATCAACTGATCCCTATAGGTCCCACCTATAGGATGAAACCTAAATAGTAGAACTAATTATTTGTATATGATACAGTTAATTAGCACATTACATATATTTGATATGTACGTTTAGTTACGAGAGTTATTTATTGGAAATCGAGTTAGGAACTCATTCCACTTAAGTTTGTTAGTCAATTATACGATAACTGACTGAATAAATTTTACCTCTTATTTTAATACGATTAATTCAGATTTAATTTAGTGGTTAATTGTTAATTCCTTAAATTAATTGAGATAATGCATATATTTTGAAGTAGAGGTAATTAGTTAATTATATTTACAAGGAGTTGTAAAATAAATGAACTGGGCATTGTGAGACCCATTATATATTGATATAATGGTAAAATATCACTTAAAAGTTAAGTACATATTGTTTATTAATTTGTGTCATATAATTGTTGCATGATCAAATTAACACTTCATTATACAAGATAATTAAGCATATAATTAATAAGTATTTGTGGGACAAATATCAAAAATCAAAATGGTCCATAATAGACATATGTGCACCGGTTTGCGCATGTGCAAACTGGATGATTATCATTCTATTTTATGTTCACAATTCACTTGGTGATTGTGACATAACATGATAACTCTTATCATCACTACATTTCTTACACTCCGCTACTTTGAATGAGAATTAAATTAAGCAAAATAAGAGGCCTTTTTGGCCTGAGTGTGCTGGCCATAGTGCCATAAAATGGGCAATTGTTGTTCATTTTTATTCACTTCATTCTTATGCTTATTTTGCTTCTTCTCTCGAAAAAACCTCACACATCTCTCTAAACTCACATGCAAAGTAATATTCATATCATATTAGTAGTGTAGTAATACAATAATATTAGCAGTATTTTTCTTACTTATTATCTAGTTGATAATAAGCTAAGATTATTTGGGTTGATTCTCAGGTGCAACAAGAAGGAGGCCTTCTACTTTGGAGGTTGTTTTATGGAGGATCATCGACTAATTCCATGCTCAAGAACAATAATAAAAGAGTTTCTTATTGTGCCCATTTTGCCGAAATTCCAATGTAAAAAAATTTCATCTTATCTTTATATTTTTGCTTTTATATTTGCATGCATGATAACTAAATCCTAAATCACTAAGTTAATGTAATTTAATGACCTAATTAGAGGAGTCTAATTAGAGGTCTAGGACTATCATGTGGTATCAGAGCTCAATTTTTACATGCATGTTGATTTTAAGCATTAAAATCGAGTTGAACTATAACTTGAGTAAAATCGAAAATTTGTGTTAAAAATGGTTTGCACGAAATTTTTTTATTTTTATGCATACCTACCAACCTCAAAATGGTTGTGGTCAAATTTGGTGATTTTAGGGATTGATTTTCTATTTATTTTGATTTATGGCCTTTAAATCATGTTAATATACATTTTTTATGTTAAAAGTTAACTAAAAATAGTTGCATGTTGATTCTGGTCATGGATTTTTAATATGATCTCACATGCATGTCTTATATATTTTGTATGTAAAATTTCATGACTTTTAATTAAGTATTTCATGATTATTGATTTTTATGAGATAAAAGTCGATAAAGTGAGATTATTATGTTCATAAAATTTAAACATCCTTTTCTGGTCATAAAAGTTTTTGCTACATTTTACATTCTGATTTATATCATTTTTGTAAAATTTCGTAATTTGTTTCACAGTTTCACTATTTTACTATATTTAATAATTTTTATTTTATAAAACCGTTAAATAAAAAGTTATTTGTTCATAAAACTAATTTAAATTTGTGGGCAAATGTTTTTTATTTGTGAAGTTCCTGGAAATGTTCCAGAATGTACAAAATTTTTGATTTCAAATTTTTATGATGTTTATGAAAGTCCTAGACCTCTAATAAGGTAATTAGACTCCTCTAATTAGTTCATTAAATTACATTAACTTAATGATTTAGGATCTAGTTATCATGCATGCAAATATAAAAGCATAAAAGAAAAGATAAGACGAAAACATCCTTACATTGGAATTTTTTCGGTTCAATATGGGCACAATAAGAACTCATTCTTATTGTTCTTGAGCATGAAATTAGTGGATGATCCTCCATAAAACAACCTCCAAAGTAGAAGGTCTCCTTCTTGTTGCACCCAAGAATCAACCCAAATAATCTTAATTTATTTTTAACTAGATAATAAGTAAGAATTAATACTACTAATATTATGGTATTACTACACTAGTAATATGACATGAATATTAGTTTGCATGTGAGTTTTAGAGAGATGTTGGAGGTATTTAGAAAAAAGAAGAAAATAAGCAAAAGAATGAAGTGTATGAATATGAACAACAAATGCCCATTTTATGGCACTATGGCCGGCACACACAAGCCCCAAAATGGGTGATTTTCTTCTTTTTTTATTCGCATGCATAATGGTAGTGTATGGGATTGTATAATGATAATGATCATGTGTCATACATGTCATAATCACATGGTGGAGTGTGGAATTGGTAGAGCAAAATTACTAGTGATTTTGTCTAAACAAAACCGGTGCACATGAGTCCACAATGGACCATTTTGATGTTTGATATTTGTCCCACAAATACTTATTAATCATATGCTTAATTATCTTGTATAATTAAGTGTTAATTTGATCATATAACAATTATGACACAAATTAATAAACAATATGTACTTAACTTTTAAGTGATATTTTATCATTATATCAATATATAATGAATCCCACAATGCCCAGTTAATTTATTTTACAACTCATTGTAAATATAATTAACTAATTACCTCTACCTCAAAATATATGTATTACCTCAACTAATTTAATGAATTAACGATCAAGCACTAAATTAAATCTTATTTAATCGTATTAAAATAAGAAGTAAAATTTATTTAGTCAGTTATCGTATAATTGACTAATAAACTTAAGTGGAATGAGTTCCTAACTCAATTTCCAATAAATAACTCTCGTAACTAAACGTACATATCAAATATATGTAATGCCCTAATTAAACTGTATCGTATACAAATAATTAGTATTCTATTTGGGTCTCATCCTATAGGTGTGACCTAAAGGAATCAGTTGATTACCGCCGTCATACGACAATAACGTCAAACTCTAGTCAGCCGAGCGTTACCGATTTACGTTAATCAACTGACGTGGAGTATCAAAATATACTAATCATGCCACGTATATTCCAAATGAGTTTCATTATATAAATGCACTATTGTGGAGGACACTTATTCCAACAATCTCCCACTTGTCAGATACAAGTTGTGCATGTAGCAACACTATTGTGGAGGACTCCTACTCCAATAATATCTCCCACTTGTCTCGACAAGCTGTGTGCTACCGATTCTCTTGTCTCTTTTGTGTCACACCCTCCCACTCATTGCAAGTGTCTTACAGGTCGCACTTGCAATTGAAAATTATGAATAGAGTGGTTTTCTCGATCTGGGAGAGCAACTGTCTGACCGGAAAATCTACCAGAGATCTCTTCCGAGCGTGGCCACGCATTTCCAGTTACTACTCCTCGAGTGGCCCAAAGATGTTAATACCCAACGTGGGTGGACAATTCCTGTTGACCCATCTTACACTGTATGATGCAGATCACCATGACCCAGAAGATGTCCATCGGCCTCCTTTCACGGCACGACCTAGGACAAAAACCAAAGTCAATCAGAAACTACACCGACTCAGGTAAATGGTCGCCAGTCTAAAAAATTGACTCACAGGAATAAAATAGAAATCCCCGCCACGACCAGGCTTCAACAATTTTCATAAGGGACTCTATTATGGTCACTGCCCGACAGAGTGTCTCCACAATCTGTCTATGTAAACGAGCAGTCATCTCCATGACCCCATGGTGCTGAACCAACCATCGATCGACTTACAATCTAGTCACTTCGAGACGTCACCTCAAATGAGTGACTAGGGACAAAACACTAAGTTCATCCTGTTCACTTGAATTGGTTCAACTTTTCTTTCAACCAATTCGGATAAACAAAGTATTAAAATTTAGTCAAACTAAATAAGGAGTTTTTAATGAAACTCTAACAATGAATGCGATTATCTAATATTTGGAAAAATTGATACGCTATCAATAATTTCATATCTCATAATCTCTAGCAATTCAGGTACATATTTCAATCCCCATTGAAATGACATGACTATCATGTGCAGCCTGCAAAAGGCATGGCTAATAGATTAGCAATACTTGCATCTTTCTTTGTCTACGTAATTTTATATTACATAAAACTTTCTGAGTACGTGTCTAGGTTTGAATCTAGACTTAGGACTCTTGGCCTAAAGGTAGCTCCCACTGTTTTACCAGTATCATGGGATAGTGTAGAGTCTATTGATCGAATGCGAAAGAGGGGGGGGGGGGGGGGGGGGGGTTGAGTATAAAAACTAGCCCCACTTTTTCGATTTATATGATATGTAATTAATTATTTGATCTTATGAATTAAAATCAACTAATTAATTAATCAAAGTAAGCGCGAATAACGAAATAACGAAAAGTAAAGAGATAAGAGAGAGGCACACGATTTTTGAAGTGGTTCAGTTTCACACGTTGAAACCTACGTCCACTATTCTCGATTAATAATTTTTAGTACCTTTCTACGGATTACAAAAATTACCAACCCACTCGTATAATCAACACTATGATTATAACTCAAGGTGAGTATCGCTAAATACTCTATACTATCTTACGCTAATAAGAAAGTACAATATAACTCACACAAATTCCCGTTAAAGAATTGTAAGCTTATAATGATGTACTATTTTCCAATAACGTATTTCACTCAAGCGATTGATAATAATTGATGCACGACTCTTTTAAAAACAAACTCTAAAAAAAAAAAATATTTGCTCAAAGGTTTGCTTTAAAACGATTTTGGAAAATCAACACAAGTAAAATATGTAGCCGTGTGAATGTGTCTGTATTTCGTGTCAATTGCAAATTATATATGAATGAGTATTTATAGTAGAAGAATTATGGTAGATCTAAAACCCTAGTATAATATTTAATAAAGATACTTATCTTATCATAGAATAATATTTGCTTATCTTTTAGAAATATCTTTATCTCAAAATATTATTTGGTTTATCTTATAGAAATATATTTATCTTGATATCTCAAAATATTGTTGTAAAGATATAGTAGAATCCTAGATTAGGTAAACTAAGGAAACAAACCTATGGAGGCCGAATCCTATAGCTCACGAAACCCTAGGAGCACGAATCCCTAGGTGGCACAAACTAGGTTTCACGAAACCCTAGATGGCTCAACCACTAGGTGGGCTAATTAGGTTAACAACAAATTGAGATAGAATATATTAGAAACCCTAGGTAGCATGACAACCCATAAGTTGTATTACTAACCAATAGAATCTCATAAATATATTCTCTATTAAAATAATTGATAAATATAAAAATAAAACTCTTTCACTTTTGAAAACATTTCAAAACATTTTATTTCCAAAATCATGCATCAATATTTTATCATCCAAAGTCATAGACTAAAGCTATAACTTTTGAACATAAAATCTCTCAAATGGAATAGTTACCGAATGACGACCTATACTATCTAATCTTCACAAAGATCTTCAGTATACGGATCATCTCTTCATCTTGATCACAAAGACCCTCCATCTCGAGTCTTGTGTAGATTTATGTAGATCTTGTTTGAAGCGATTTTCCTTAAAGTTATGCCTGGTTAGCTATAACTTCCATGTTCACTTCCAAAGTTATTCCTGAAGTTGTTATAACTTTGTCTCACAGACTTTATCAAAGTTATGCCTAACTTTGATCTTTCTTCTCATAATTGTTGCTAGCTATAATAAGACTAAAGCACACAATTACACGCATATGATATATCGAGTAAAACATATTATTACATAAACACATGTCATTATCAAAACTATGAATTGGTCCAACAAATTCCCCCTTTTTGATGATGACAAGTCTCATATGATTTCCTCAAGAGTCCTTCTTAATAATGTGACTAAGTATGGTTCCCCCTCAACAAAGCACTCCAAAGTTATAGCAACTTTGATCGCAAGAACACAACAACTTAGCCAAAGTTATAGCTTGAGAGAATTTAAGAGATAACGAGTCTTGACAAGGAGCAAGCTTAAGCAAAGACTCAAATCATATAATTTCTTCCCCCTCTTGGCATCATTGAAAAGACAAGAACAAAGACATAAAACGACTAGAATAACACATGTCAAGGCAAGAAATAGATATGCAAAATACGCAATATAAGACGATATATATCAAGCAAAATAAAGTGCAAATGTTGATTAAACTACAAACCACAAAATATAGTGTTAGTTGCCATTGGGCCGAATAGACAATGTCAAAATAAGCCAAATGGGCCGAATAGGATTAGTAGTTTAAGAGTTAAAACAACCAAGGATAGAAAAATCAAGGCATTTTGGGTTGACGGATTTTGTTAGGATCGACATAACCGGGCCTAGTGCGGTACTCAAGAGTGGAAAGACGGTCAAGGCAATTAGACACATGAGAAGCTTGAGCGGTGAGGCAAACATCAAAGTTCCGAACTTTCAACGAAAGAGCCTCCGTCGCATCGTAGATAGTACGCATTCCCTCACGCATCTCCGTCCCGCTCTTAACCAACGACCCGCCTTGGCTCACCAAGAATGTCATCCTATCCCTTTGCCTATACGCCTCTTGCTTACAATCGATAATATTTCGTTCCAACTTAGCAAGGCGATCATCCACACCATCCATCCATGTCCTCATCTCATGACTCACACCCGACCCACCTTGGTCACGGGTTGAGCCCAAAGAACCCACGGCCACGGCTTGAACAACCGTGTCCAATACCGTCTCAATTTTCTTATCCTGCGCATCCAAGCGCTCCATAATACTACCAATGAACATATCCAATTTGGATTCAAGCACAGAAAAATCAGCCCCACCCGTCGGCATACCAGCCGAACTGCCCTTCACTAAAAACAGCAATTCCGGACCATTAGCATCTAACTTCATAAATTTCAAGAACGTATCACACATCTCATCCTTTACCGCGACCCCATAATTTTGCACATTAACAACTCCCTTTGACTCAAAAAGCCGAGACAACCACATGCCATACGGCAAGTCAAGAGTAGAGTAAAATTTGTCTTCGGTCACCGAGAAAGCGGTTTGTGAAATACGATTAAAAACAAGAGAAGGTAAATTAACCCGATTGCCCTCCAACCAATGCTTAACGACTAACATCTCATAGCATGCAATTTTATCACGTCCGCCCCGTCGCGGAATCACAGTATTCCATAAAAAGTTTAACAGAAATTTCAGTTTCGGAGAAACACTACCCGCCAACACGCAACTCGACACCGTCGCCCCAACATCAAAATACTGCTTAACCTCCAGCTTAGCCATGTCCGTCAGCTCATCCCATGACGTACTCGGATTGATTTTGATTCCATCATCAGGAACCAAAAACAGAGTACAAAAGTCCGTCACGGAAATCGAGACTGATCGGCCATTAATGACGGCATGCAAGACTCCATTGTCTAAAGAAACAGAAGAAAAGAACTGAATTACCTCAATCGGATACACCGGACCCGAAAACTGAGCCACCGTTTCCCATTCTTGGAAATTCAGAAAATCCGAAAAGAATCCCAAAGCCCTATACTTGTCACACCAAGCCTTAGGATAATACCGACCACCGTGTATTTCATATTGAGCAACCCGGTTCACAAGTCTTCTTTCGTCTTTTGTAAGACGGAGTTTATCAATTCCCAATGAGGTTTCTTGCGGCGAAAAATCACGGAGAGTTACCCGTGTGGTCTCCTCGGAAACCGTGTCAGTGGGTTTGTTTGGAACTTCTTCTTGGAGTCTACCTTTGCCTTTATTTAACCGTCTTCTTTTCGTACCCTCGAGACCCGCACCCGACTCGGTTTGGTTTGGGTTGGGTGATTGTTGTGTGGGAGGAGAAGAGGTATTTTTAGGCATGCTTGGCTTGGGGGTTTTAGGATTTGGGTTTTTGGCAATTTTTGATCTAGTAGAAGCCATTGTTGAAGGTTTGAAGGTTTGGGTATTGTGTGTTGTTGTGGGTGCCGTGAGATTGATGAAGAAGATAGTAAAAGTTGGTTGAGTAATGAAGTGGTAAAAGTAATAGGTGGAGAAGGGTAATTATGATTGTGTAAGATGTAGGGTAGCTTTTGTACTTAGGCACATGTTGTGCCGGCTCCAATCCCCTATTTTCCTTTTTTTTTTTTTTTTTTTTTTTTTTTGAATTTTGGTAGGAAAAGAATCTTGGGTGGTTATTTTTGTTGAGATATGGTAAGGATATAATTTGGTAAATAAAAAGATGTGGAAATGTTATTTTATTTAAGAAATTCGGCTAGTATAGGATACATGGGTAGAATTTGGCTCAATTTTGGAAAGTGAATAAGATAGGTTTTTGGCAAATAAGTGGTTCATAATTCAATTTCCATAAAACACTAAATATGCAAGATACTCACGTAAAATATATTATATTAAACACAAATATACTAGCAATGAAATATGCGGACACAGTCATATAATCTCGTCTTAATCTAGCCAGTCACGCAGGTTCACAAAATAAATAAGATGAATTTAATTGCTACCGATTAAACCAATTTCCAACCGCAAAATCTCAAAACGTCTTCTCGCTAACGCCTTTGTTAAAATGTCAGCCCATTGAACATCAGTACTACAAAATTCGAGTTTAATGTTGCCCTTTTCTACATGGTCACGCAAAAAATGATGTCTAATATCTATATGCTTAGTGCGAGAATGCTGAGCTGGGTTCTTGGAAATAACAATAGCACTCGTATTATCACAGAACACAGGCATACAACCAACATTAACACCATAATCACATAGTTGTTGCTTTAACCAAAGTAGTTGAGAACATACCAGTCCTGCAGCGATATATTCGGCTTCTGCAGTGGATAACGCAACCGAATTTTGCTTCTTTGAGCCCCACGTTATTATGCATGGTCCAACAAAAGTAGCGAATCCAGAGGTACTTTTTCTATCTAAAGAACATCCCGCATAATCTGCGTCTGAATATCCTACTAGATTGAAATTACACTCAAGTGGATACCACAAATATAAATTAGATGTACCAATTAAATATCTCAAGATACGTTTAACTGCAATCATATGTGATTCCTTAGGACATGATTGAAATCTAGCGCAGACACATACGCTGAACATAATGTCAGGTCTACTTGCAGTTAAATATAATAAAGAACCAATCATACCTCGATATGTAGTCTCATCTACGGACTTACCAGTTTCGTCTAAGGTCAACTTTTTGTCAGTTACCATAGGCGTGTCCATTGGATGAGCGTTCTCCATACCAAATTTTCTGATTAGCTCCTTGACATATTTTTGTTGGTGAATCTTTATACCTTCTTTGGTTTGTTGAATCTGCAATCCTAGGAAGAATTTCAATTCTCCCATCATGCTCATTTCAAATTCTGAGGTCATAAGATCTGAAAAATACTTGCACAATTTATTGTTAGTAGAACCAAAAATAATATCGTCTACATAAATTTGAGCAACAAGTAAATCAGAACCCTCGGATTTTAGAAATAGGGTTTTGTCGACAGATCCTCTCTTAAAATTGTTTTGTAATAAAAATTTTGACAATCTGTCGTACCAAGCCCTAGGCGCTTGTTTCAAACCATATAAAGCTTTATCGAGTTTAAAAACATGGTTTTGAAACTTGCTATTCAAAAATCCAGGAGGTTGTTCAACAAAAACCTCTTCTTCCAAATAACCGTTAAGAAATGCAGTCTTAACGTCCATTTGGAATAATTTCATTCCTTTATGAGCTGCGAAGGCGATGAGCAAGCGAATAGCTTCAAGTCTTGCTACTGGAGCGAATGTCTCGTCATAATCAATCCCTTCTTGTTGATTATAACCTTGAACGACCAATCGAGCCTTGTTACGAACTATAACTCCTGAATCATCCAATTTATTTCTGAATACCCATCGAGTACCAATCACAGTTCGATTAGGAGGTCGTGGCACAAGGTGCCATACTTTATTACGTTCGAACTGTTGAAGCTCCTCTTGCATGCCACAATCCAGTCGGATTCTGCAAGAGCTTCCTTGATATTGGTAGGCTCTATGGTAGACAAAAAGGAATAGAATGAACAAAAGTTATTTAATGTTCGCCTCGTTTGAACTCCTTTATTCAAACTCCCTAGGATCGAATCCATAGGGTGAGAACTCTTATATTTCCATTTCTTAGAGTTCCTAGGCTCATCATCATCTGATGAACTATCATTTTCCTCAAATGATTCAGAATCAAGATTGGTTCCCCCTGAGTTGGACTCTGGGGTTATAGCTGAAGTTGGTACAACTTCAGTTACACCATCTTGGTTCTGGTTCAAAGTTATAGCATCATCAGCTATAACTTCAGTTTCCTTTTCCTTGTTTTGAGAAGAGACATTCGTATCATCAACAATTGTCTCAGTTCTCTGTTCAAGGTCATTTGCGGATTTATCAAGTTCATCATTGATTCCTTTAATAACTTCTTCATTATTAACTGGCACGTCATCTCTGGAGAGGCGAAAGTCTGGATCATTCATGTCCTCTTCTTCATTCTGTTCAACTTGTTCAAGCACACTATCTTCATCAAATACAACATGAACACTTTCTTCTATGCACAAAGTTCTTTTGTTAAAAACTTTAAAGGCTTTACTATGATTAGAATAGCCAACAAACACAGCTTCGTCACTTCGTGGATCAAATTTGCTCAAATTACTTTTTCCATTATTATGGACAAAACATTTACTCCCGAAGCAACGAAGGTGAGCTATATTGGGTTTTCTCCCTCTTAAAAGTTCGTAGGGAGTCTTTTTGAGAATAGGTCTAATCATAGCTCTATTGTGCACATAGCATGCAGTACTAATGGCTTCTGCCCAGAAACTTTTAGGAAGGCCACTACACAAAAGCATAGTGCGGGCCATGTCCTCTAATGTTCTATTCATACGTTCCACGACACCATTTTGTTGTGGGGTTCGTGGTGCAGAAAAGTTATGTCCTACACCATTCTCCCTACAATATTCTATAAAAGCTTGATTATCAAATTCGGTGCCATGATCCGTACGAATGGAAACTAACTTTTTATCATACTTGTTTTGGGCGAGCTTCATTAGTACCACAAACTCATCGAAAGTTTCATCTTTAGTAAAGAGAAAGATAGGCCATACATACCTGGAGTAGTCGTCGACTAGGACGAATACGTACCTTGATCCACCGCGGCTTCTAACTTTCATAGGTCCACATAGATCCATGTGTACCAACTCAAGTGGACGCTCTGTACTTACTACTCGTTTCGGTTTGAATGAGGATCTAACTTGTTTGCAACGGGCACATGAGTCACACATCTTTTCTTGTTCGAATTTGATTGAGGGTAGACCCTCAACTAAATTCCACAATTTGAGTTTCTTTAAAATAGTTGGACTTATGTGTGCAAACCTCTTGTGCCACAAGCATGAATCATCCACAGTGACTTTCATGCACGTAAAGGAACTTGTAGTGACTTTGTTTAAATCAATCATATACACGTTCCGTTTACGTAGACCTTCTAAGATAACATTGCTAGTTCCTTCAACTATGATACGACAAACATTTGAATGAAAAACGACTTTGTTGCCTTTGTCACATAGTTGAGAGATACTTAGCAAGTTATGCTTAAGGCCATCTACCAGATATACGTTATTGATAGCATGTGAAGAAGATATACCAATCTTACCTACACCGATTATGTTGCCCTTCTTGTTGTCTCCAAAGGTGACCTTGCCACCATTGAAGGGTTCTAGTGAAAGAATAAATTCTTGTTTCCAGTCATGTGCCTCGAACATCCACTGTCGAGATACCAAAGATTGTTTTCTTTCACTATTACCTGCAAGAGAATCAAATACAGCTTTTAGGTACCCACGCTAAGTTGGGTCCTTTATGGTTAGTGACTCTATATATTTGATCCTTTCTAACCCATACCTGTTTAACAATTCTTTTCTTCTTAGGATAGGGTTTGCTAGGTTTATTATATTGTTTTTTATTGTTGTGACGCACATTAGGTTTAAACGACTGCTTCTGATTCACATAAGATTTAGATTTTGAAGGTACAGATGTGTAATCGAAAGCCATGTCATAAAACCATCTAAACTCATTGTTTCTAATCTCATCACGTTGAGATTCAGGTTCAGACTCATTAACACTAGACACGTCACGTTCTTTCACAAAATCAGTTTGATTTTTGTTGTCATTAACATATTTAACACAATTGTTTTTAACATGACCGTTGTGACCACAATAATTGCAAATCAGATATTCTGAAAGATTGACGTACTTCCTTCTTCTGAAATCACGGTCAGAAGGAGTGGATTTGCATTTATCATGGTCTCTACGACTATAGCATTCATGACCAAGACCTTTCTTCATGTTATTGTTAGACTGTTCGGTAAGGAAGTCTAAGACCTTTTGACTTCCTTCCCACTTATCATGAACTTTTCGTGCATGTATGAGCAATTCCTTCAAAGACTGAATTTCTTTTTCACACGACGAATGATCTACATTCGAGTCTTTGGAGGGATTGTTCTTTTTGAAATTTTCACGAAAATCATTGAAACGTTTGTTCAAGATAAGTTTCTCCTCATAATGTTGACTTTTGGCTTGGGAGAATTCAGCCTTCAAATCTTTCAATTGCTGAGAAAGAAAAGAATTTACTTTCTCATGATCAAGAATAACAACTTCCTTTGCTTTAGCTTGAGATTGTAAAAGCTCATTGACTTTCTTCAATTCTAAAGTTATAGCTTCATTAGCCATAACTTTGGCTTGAAGGTGCTTAATGTTGAGCTTCAACTCTGAGATTATAGCTTCATTAGATATAACTTTAGACTCAAGAGCTTCTTTATCAACATTTGTCTTGTCTGAGGTTATAGCTGAAGTTGCCATAACTTTAGACTTGAGCTTTTTAGCTTTGGCCTTAAGAAGTTGGTTTTCCTCAGCAATATCAAGAATTTGTTCTTTAAGATCTTTCAATTCTAGACTCTGCTCATGACAATGATCTAAGGCTTCTTCAAAATACTTAATTAAAGACTTCTTAGATAAATTCTTAACTTGCTTTTTAAGTTCAAGATGACTAACCTCTTCGTCATCTTCTGAATCTGGTTCTGAATCTGAGTTGCCAACAAGACACATCTCGGATTCGCTTTCATTGTCACTGTCAGAAATTAGGTCAAGACTGACGTTGCTTAGACACAAGTTGGCGACTTCCTCTTCTTCTGATTCGTCGTCCTCTGTGTCGAGATCTCCCCAGCAATAAGCCATCATTACTTGCTTGAATTCCTTCTTGGTTTTGTCTCGTTGATTTTTGTCTTTGATTTTCTTCCATGTGGGGCAATCTTTGATCATGTGATCATTATCCCCACATTTGAAGCAACCACGACTTGAAAGAGACCCTTTTGACTCAATTGGCTTCTTGTAAGATTTGTTAGTGTTGTTGTTAAACGTTTTCCCTTGTGGTTTGTTAAAGAACTTTTTCTTAAAACGTCTAGCAAACAACACTGTTTCATCTTCAAGATCCGAATCTTGTCTTTCACTAGATTCGGCCTGTAAAGCCACCTTCTTGCTATTACTATCATTTGCCGCATCTTCATCAAGAGTAATCTCATGAGCCATTAGGGTTCCAAGTAGCTCTTGATAAGATAGGTCAGATAGATCTTTACATTCCTCAATTACCGTCACCTTAGGTCTCCATCGTTTAGATAGACTTCTAAGGATCTTTCTGGCAATTTCCTCGGAGTCAAAAGTTTTTCCAAGATTTTTCAATTCATTAATGATACTGGAGAAGCGAGTAGACATGCTGTCAAGCGATTCATTTTGTTCCATGGAGAACAATTCGTATTTTCGCATAAGTAGAGCTATGCGTTGCTTTTTGACAACAGTTGTCCCCTCATAAGCTAACTCAAGACCATCCCATATTTCCTTGGCAGTAGAACTAGATGAGAAACGATCAAATTCAGTATGGGTCATGCCGTTTTGCAACAGACTAATAGCCTTTGAATTTTTCTCAGCTTTCTTATAATCTGCCTCAACATAGTCATCTTCTTTCTTTTCGATGGAAGTGCCAGTGGCCGTTCCAAGCATGATCTTATTAGGACCATTCTTAATGATTAGCCAACACTCCCAATCGTTACCCTTTATGAAATGGGTCATCATATTTTTCCATAGACTGTAGTTCTTCCCATCGAATACGGGACACTTCAGATGTTTGGAATCCATTAAAATAAAATTAAATGCAGCGGAAAATAAATAAAAATAAAAAGATAAATAGATCAGACTCCTTGCTGTAAGGCAATCAAGAGCACGAGGCTCTGATACCAATTGTAGAGTCTATTGATCGAATACGAAAGAGGGGGGGGGGGGTGAATTGAGTATTAAAAACTAGCCCCACTTTTTCGATTTATATGATATGTAATTAATTATTTGATCTTATGAATTAAAATCAACTAATTAATTAATCAAAGTAAGCGCGAATAACGAAATAACGAAAAGTAAAGAGATAAGAGAGAGGCACACGATTTTTGAAGTGGTTCAGTTTCACACGTTGAAACCTACGTCCACTATTCTCGATTAATAATTTTTAGTACCTTTCTACGGATTACAAAAATTACCAACCCACTCGTATAATCAACACTATGATTATAACTCAAGGTGAGTATCGCTAAATACTCTATACTATCTTACGCTAATAAGAAAGTACAATATAACTCACACAGATTCCCGTTAAAGAATTGTAAGCTTATAATGATGTACTATTATCCAATAACGTATTTCACTCAAGCGATTGATAATAATTGATGCACGACTCTTTTAAAAACAAACTCTAAAAATAATAAATATTTGCTCAAAGGTTTGCTTTAAAACGATTTTGGAAAATCAACACAAGTAAAATATGTAGCCGTGTGAATGTGTCTGTATTTCGTGTCAATTGCAAATTATATATGAATGAGTATTTATGGTAGAAGAATTATGGTAGATCTAAAACCCTAGTATAATATTTAATAAAGACACTTATCTTATCATAGAATAATATTTGCTTATCTTTTAGAAATATCTTTATCTCAAAATATTATTTGGTTTATCTTATAGAAATATATTTATCTTGATATCTCAAAATATTGTTGTAAAGATATAGTAGAATCCTAGATTAGGTAAACTAAGGAAACAAACCTATGGAGGCCGAATCCTAGCTCACGAAACCCTAGGAGCACGAATCCCTAGGTGGCACAAACTAGGTTTCACGAAACCCTAGATGGCTCAACCACTAGGTGGGCTAATTAGGTTAACAACAAATTGAGATAGAATATATTAGAAACCCTAGGTAGCATGACAACCCATAAGTTGTATTACTAACCAATAGAATCTCATAAATATATTCTCTATTAAAATAATTGATAAATATAAAAATAAAACTCTTTCACTTTTGAAAACATTTCAAAACATTTTATTTCCAAAATCATGCATCAATATTTTATCATTCAAAATCATAGACTAAAGCTATAACTTTTGAACATAAAATCTCTCAAATGGAATAGTTACCGAATGACGACCTATACTATCTAATCTTCACAAAGATCTTCAGTATACGGATCATCTCTTCATCTTGATCACAAAGACCCTCCATCTCGAGTCTTGTGTAGATTTATGTAGATCTTGTTTGAAGCGATTTTCCTTAAAGTTATGCCTGGTTAGCTATAACTTCCATGTTCACTTCCAAAGTTATTCCTGAAGTTGGTATAACTTTGTCTCACAGACTTTATCAAAGTTATGCCTAACTTTGATCTTTCTTCTCATAATTGTTGCTAGCTATAATAAGACTAAAGCACACAATTACACGCATATGATATATCGAGTAAAACATATTATTACATAAACACATGTCATTATCAAAACTATGAATTGGTCCCACAGATAGGATATACAATTATAGGAACTACTTCTAGTCCCTCCAATACTGTCAAATCCAAGCTACTTTCATATGCATCATCATACGATTCAATGTACTCCATTTCCGTTGTGAAATCCGCAATGATAAACTGCCTGGAACACTTCCAGCGGAAACATGACATTTATATTTGAAAATGTCACTCCTACTTGGAACCTATCCAATAGTGTTTTCTGCTTGGAACTCTTCCAACAGATTAATCTTCTATAAAACACAGCCATTTCGTGATTTCAAATCACTTTGATCAGTTTGGAAACTGAAGTCTGTGTAAACCCTTACGCAACTTACTTCAAACTCCAAACACATGGAACATATCTTAAGTCCTTCGAAAGTACTTAAGGATGTTCTTTATGTCTATCAAATGACTCTCACTTGGATTTGATTGCAAACAATTTGTCATGCTCAAAGCATGCAAAATGTCGGATTGAGCATACATCGCAGCGTATATAAATGATCCCGCAGCGGAAGCAAAAGAAATCAATTATTATGTGTTCAACTTTCTTGAACTAATCAAAAATCTTATCAACATAAGAATTTTGACTTAATGCTAATATTCTTTTAGATTTATCTTCATAAATCCAGATACCTAAAAGATGTATCTTACTTCTCCAAAATATTCCATCATCTAAAATGATCAATATGTCTTCACATATAAGACTGATGAAAACCATAATACTCCCACTAACCTTCATGTATAAACATAATTTCTCGAGATATCGAGAAATATTTTATGACATGATTGACATACTAATTCCAACACTTTAGTGCTTACTTATGACATCCTCGTAAGCTTGTAAAATTAAATTAGGATAATTAGGATCTACGAACCCAGAGGTGAATATAAAATATTCTACCTCTTCTAGAATCGTATTCAAGAAGGTGGTTCTTAAGATCCAATTGTCATCATACTATTATGAAATGCTGTAATCACTAAGTATATTCGAATGGATCGAAGAATTAAGGTTGGTGCAAAACTCTTTGCCTACCAATTTATCTTTGAAAACATTTTAATGTTCATCCATGCAAATTTTGAACTTAAAAATCAATTTACATTGAAGAGGTCCTACTTCTTCAAGTAAATTTTACCAGGTCACATACCTGACCATCATGCATGGAGTCCATTACGAATCGCATGACTCTAAGCCATAGCAAGAAGTTGGAACTAGAAACAGTCTTTTATAAGTCACAGATTAGAATTCATCACTATTAAGGAGTGATAAAATTCCTCCTGACCTCTTAAGGTTCCGAAGAAACAACTACTGAACAAACAATGAGGAAACTTTTTCCGGACCATAGGACCATATGCTCAGTTTGTGGCTCTTGAAACATTTTCTCCCACTCTGTCTTATCAAGAAATAATTGTATTTTTATTGAAAGACAGCATCACGAGTCACAAACGCTTTGTTCTCGTGGTCATTGTAGGATTATTGAGCACTTGTTTCATTTGGATAACTTATAAATTGTATATGAAATAAAATACGACTCTTTTAAATGTGCTTTGATATGGTGGGATAAGAAATAGCATACAAAAATAATAAGATCCCAAAGTTAGTCAAGTGGCTCAGATTAACTTGACAAAGACAAAACCATATCGTTTAAGGTTCTGTTTCTCTATGCAACAACATCCTTATCTCATAATGTGTGTTAGATAAGTTAACTCGTGAAACTATTTCACAATACTTTTGGGGAAAATCAAAGTCAATACTTAGATATTTCTTGTTACGATTTGGTCGTAAGTCCACTATCTAATATTCTTGGTGGTTAACTACTTCACATAGAAGCTCTTTGAACTTTTCAAAGATTTCTCTTAGCACCTCATTAAGTAGAATCAAACACAATATCTACTTAAGTCGTCGGTAAATAAAGTGAAGTAGTCATTACCATCTCTGGTTGTGTATGTTATTGGACCACACATATTCTTATGTAATATGGCCAATAACTCACTAGTTCGATTTCCTTTTCAATAAAAAGGGCACGAATCATCTTGCCTTGAATACAAGATTCGCACACACCATAAGATTCAAAATCAAATGTTTTAGGGATACTAGTCAATACTAGCCTTTTAATGTGCTACACAGTACATAATCAAGATTAGATCTGGGTCACCAATTTTGAGCCTTTTACAATCTATATGACAAGTAATTTCTAGTTTAGGTCAAGAATATAATTACCTTTGATTGGTATGGGATAACCATTAACCAAGTATAGGCATAAAAAGATACAACGCTTGTTCCATTCACAAAAGTTAAACACTTGTGTCGTACACTAAAGTGGATACTATATTTTTTATTTGGAGGTCATGTACATAATAACGTTTATTAAAGTATACCTCTAAATCCAAAACTAGATTGATAACATTATAACTTTTATATGTCTCTATAGAAATAAAACTACAATAGTTATATTTCCCTTGTACGTCGACATTTAATCATGGTTAGTCGTCGTACGATTTATTATATGCATTGAATACATTGATGAAAACCATAATGGGTATCTAATACCCAAAACTTGCATTTTAGCAAAGTAAATGTCGATCATATAGATATTATGGGTAATAATAGTACACCCAATTTCTAACTCTTTAGAAAACTTGGGGCAAATTCTTTTCTAGTCTCTTACACTGTAAAATTGAATCATCAAAAGTTGGGTTTAACACCTTGCTTGGGTTTTGACTTTACTATTCAAAATAGCCTTGCCTTTTTCCCTTGCCTTCTGCCAACACCGTGCCAACCTACTCTTGAACCTCGTCATATTCTTAACAATCAAGAATAAAATATCTTTCCTAGAGCTCCCACTAACTTTATTCATGGTTTTACCTTCAAAAGGATAAACCTTTCAAGAAGTGACTACGGTATTTGGTTATTCACGATTTTAAATAAATCGATTAACCTAGTCGTCCTAATAGATTTGGTCACTTTTGAGGTAAGCCTCGATAAGGAGCATTATGACGACATACCAAAAATTACAAATATTTTCGTTGGAGCAAAAAGATTGATGCACCATTGTAATAAGGAGACGTCACTAAAACAAAATCAAAACGTTTTTGACTAAGTGTGACATATTCATATACTCTTCATAAGAGATATTTGCAATGGTTAATGTGAGGATCAAAAGAAAAATCATTTTGTCTTTAGCTACGGTGGTTTAAATGGAGATCGCAATCAAAATGCTACCGTATAAAATAATGGAAACTCCTTTCCACGATTGAACGGATTTACAAGTTCGTAGAAGGAAAAATAATTGTCATTGCGCGAATAAAATAAATATGAACGGAAAATAAACATTCATTGCTTATATATAATTTACTTGTAAAACAATTTTAAACAAGTCACTCATATAATGACCCCTCACGAGATTATATAAGTGATTCCAAGACCCATCTTTAGACAAAAATAGTCATCGTATGCTACATTTATCTAAAAATGGTAAGTCAATACATGACTAATTCTACCTTTAGAACTCTTGGTTGACGGATTTCAACTAAATCCATCTCCTAGTCCCAAGATAACGCTTATCTTGTTAAGTCCAATCCAATTTTAGCTTGTGATCGTATCACCCTACTTACCCGAGGTAAAAGGGACCCACGAGCATGGTAGCCCTAATGAACACGGTATTCATAGGTGTTACTAATTGGTAAGGCTAATCTCAATTTTTTTTTAAGTCATGTGAGAGGTCTTTTAATTTAGTTATTAATTCCCTATAAGCGAACTATGTCGGTGAATTTTGAATAACTTTGAATTAACAATCGAGAAATAAAAATGCATGAAGACGATTTTGGCATGAGCGGAAAAAATATAAAGCAAGTAAACAATAAATCCTAGTATGGCCACCTATCTAATCCAATTAACTAGACGATTACAAAATCGGAAACCAACTCCTTGGCCCCTTGCCTCTTCACGGTACATGCTCCAAAAAGGCACCGTCTTTTGGAACACCGACTTCGGGAATCTCTGTCTTCACAATAATTAATTACAAAAAGATACAAATAAAATTACTATTATTCATTTGATCTAGAAATGAAATTAAATTATTAAAAACGGCGATACGAGATCGCAAATAAAATTACAACCGAATCGGTATTCCCTTACATTACGGGTAATACCGATTACAATAATCTAGGCCATACTAGGTACAACTTGCATTAAAAATTAAATAAATGACATTCATTCATTCAATAATAACAACATAAATAAAATGCTGTAAAAATCATACCAAAATTGCCCTAAATACTTATCATGCTCATTCTAGCTCGGTTTTATGAATTTTATTGATTTTTAACCATTAAAAATCACTAATGAACACTTAAATCGTATTTAAGCTCAAACTAATTATCTATACTGATTTAGAACTCAAAATTAGTCCCCACTTTTTTTGTTTCAATTTAATTAGTTTGAATTGATCGTAGTTGCTAAATATAGTGGTTTAATCATAACATTTATGAAATAAACCCAAAATAAAATCATAAAAATTTGAAACCAAAAATTTTGTACATTCTGCAACATTTCCAGGAACTCTAAAAAACAGAAACATTTGCCCAAAAAATTTGAATTAATTTTATGAACAAATAACTATGTATCCAACGGTTTTATCAAATAAAAACCATTAAATATAGTAAAATAGTGAAACAAATTACAAAATTTTACTAAGATGATATAAATCAAATTATAAAATGTACCAAAAATTTTCAAGACCATGAAAGGACGTTCCAATTTTATGAACATAATAATCTCACTTTATTGACTTTTATCTCATAAAAATCAATAATCATGCAAAACTTAATTAAAAGTCACCAAATTTTACATACACTATGTACAACATGCATATGAGATCATAAAAAAATTTCATGGCGATAATCAACATGCAACTATTTGTAGTTAACTTTTAACATAAAATATGCATATTAACATGATTTAAAGGCCATAAATCAAAATAAATAGCAAATTAATCCCTAAAATCACCAAATTTGACCACATCCATTTTAAGGTCAGTAGGTATGCATACAAATCAAAAATTTCGTGCAA
Source organism: Heliosperma pusillum (assembly GCA_022085475.1). Classification (NCBI taxonomy): domain Eukaryota; kingdom Viridiplantae; phylum Streptophyta; class Magnoliopsida; order Caryophyllales; family Caryophyllaceae; genus Heliosperma; species Heliosperma pusillum. The sequence continues at coordinate 24,953 of JAIUZE010000720.1, forward strand.
ACCTGTAACACCCCCATTTAATCAAGTGTCTTTAGCAAGACATTCCCAATTAAATAAGGTTGTTAGCATCTCAGTTGCCTGAGGTAGTGAATACAAATTAACAGACCAAAGTACTTTAATTAAATGCCTTAAAGGTTTTCCTACACTATCCAAATAACTGATAACTTAAATTACCAATGACAGCAGAAGAATAATAAATAAATATAATGTCTATCTGAACTACTGGTGATCTAGAATCCAAGCTTGATCCTCACGTGCCAATCCCTTCAAACATCCAAGACTGCTACAAAATTACCTGCCTTTATTATCTGCTCCCCATTTAACCAGAAATATTAAATGGTTCGTTGCAGGATGCCATCAATTAAAGCAGGCACCAAATTTTATTTGATCAAAAGAAATAAACAAGTCAACCAAGGATGAGTAGCAAACTACACAACAGTAACAAATAATATTGTTATAACCATTCATGCAATCACAATTTTATGATACAATAATACATAATCCTGCACCACATCACAATCTCCCAATCACAAATACCACATGCCGCACAACGGCGCGGGTCTGCAGGACCACGGTAACAACCCGAACACCACCGTGCCTGTCCTACTCAAATATCTCAGGACCACGGACCTTCAACACTCCGTGCCTGGCCTACCAATCTCAGGACCACAACAGCAGCTGTGCCTGGCCTACCAGTATTTGCCTCATAGCAAATTCCATCTCCATCTCCAATTCCAACAATAACAATATCAATATTCACAATTGCCAACAATAAAATTGCAGGACAACTTTATAACATCATAAGACAGTTTCATTGTGGGAAAATATCCGTATATTTCACCTCTAAATTTCAGGATTATAACAAAATTATAAGATACGAAATAACGAGTCATATATGAAAATAACGATATCAATAAGAGATTAAAATTAACCTTTGGTCCTTGCAAATTGGCTTAAGAACAATATCAAAAGTATGATATATCCTACTAGTTGCACCCAAAATGCTCCTTGATATGCCTTAATCGTGCTAGAACGATTATACAAAAATTACCGCTAATTTTATGTGAGGTTTAATGATAGATCTAGAGAGACAAATTGAGAGAAAAATAACCCTTGTCTTTGTATTTGTGCCGTCAAAATCACCACCAAAAACCCTAGGTATTTTTCTTTTTATATCTCTCCTAATCATACTAGCTAGGTTTTCCTAAAATAAGAAATTGCAATTCGGATCCTTTCCAAACCGATTTGGACCGAGTAGATATATCCATTTATTGCTTCATATTTTTCGGTCACACCTAGTAAATAACATCCATTGTATTATTATAATTATCGTCACTAATATCGTCATCTTATTAATAAGTCCACTCAACCTTTTGCAGTCGATTTATTAATACATGTCTGACAATATTTACAATAATTATTACGAGTAATACATTTGCTTAATTAAATATAACGGTTTATATTTAATCACGAATTAACTGATTAGTTCGTTTAAGCTAAAATTATTTACATTAATTAAATATAACAGTTTATATTCAATTTACGAATTAACAGTTTAATCCGTCTATCATCATCATTTTTTACTAACCTTTTAGTCAAATACATCGACTAACCTTTTAGTCGTATAAGGCATCAATATGACTATATTATTCATATAATCACATCTCACAGACACATCCTATAGGTGTGACTTATAGGGACCAGTTGATCACCGCCATAATAAAATGACAATAACGTCAAACTTCTAGCGAGCCAACCGTTATTGATAAACGTTAATCAACTGATTATTATACAAAGTATACCCTGTGAACCTACAGAGATTTATTTATGTTATTGCACTAACTGTGGAGGACATTGGCTCCAACAATCTCCCACTTGTCCGTACAAGTGTATGTGCGATAACCGATTCTCATATCCATAATAAATTTCTCCCACTCAATGTAAACCAATTTGCAAAGTCCGTATTCACAAAGGTCGTAGTTTACAAGTGATCAGTATCAAGAGTGGTTTTCTCGACTAGAGAGTAACTTAACTGATAAACGAATCTTTATTCGAGCATGGCCATGCATTTCAGTTACAACTCCTCGAGTGGCCCTGAGAAATAACATAACCTGATAAAGGTTGGATATTTTCTTCAACTGGAATCTTGCTGATACAAGTGCAGTATGAAATGACCCAGTAAAAAACTACCTAGCCTCCTTAGCCTGGAAGATGGCACCACTATTATCACAATAGATGGTGATCGCGTCATCCGAACTAGGAACTACAGTTTAGTCCCTATAAGAATTGACGCATCCATATAGCTTCCTTCGCAGCCTCTGAAGCAGCATAGTACTCGGACTCAGTCGTAAAATCTGCTATAACACTTTCTTTGGAGCTTTTCCAGCTGACCGCAGCGCCATTAAGAGTAAAAACGAATCCAGACTGAGATTTCGAGTCATCTCGATCCGTTTGGAAGCTAGCATCTGCGTAACCGATTGCGCATAGCTCAGTGTCACCTCCATAAGTCAATACCCAATCCTTAGTCCTCCGTAGGTACTTAAGGATATTCTTAACAACCATCCAGTGTGTTTCACCTGGATTGCCTTGGTACCGACTCGTCATACTCAATGCATATGCCACGTCTGGACGTGTGCATATCATGGCATACATGATCGATCCTATAGCTTATGCATAAGGAACCCGACTCATGCGCTCGACCTCTTCCGATGTCTTTGGTGCCTGAGCTTTACTCAACTGCATCCCAGAAATCATTGGAAGGTTCCCCTTCTTGGAGTTGGTCATGCTGAACCTCTCAAGAATCTTATCTATATAAGACTCCTGACTGAGGGATAACATCCGTCGTGATCTATCTCTGTAGATACGGATCCCCAAAATTCTTTGTGCCTTCGCCCAGATCTTTCATCTGGAAATGGTTCTTTAACCAAACTTTTACCGAAGTTAAGAGAGGTATGTCATTCCCAATCAAGAGTATGTCATCGACATACAATATTAGGAAGACAATCTTGCTCCCACTCGACTTGATATATAAGCATGGTTCCTCGACTGATCGAGTAAATCCATTCTCTTTTATCACGTGGTCGAAACGATGATTCCAACTCCGAGAAGCTTGCTTAAGTCCATAAATGGAACGCTTAAGCTTGCATACCTTCTTAGGATTTTTAGGATCAATGAAACCTTCGGGTTGTACCATGTACAACTCCTCCTCCAAATAACCGTTTAAGAAGGCGGTTTTCACGTCCATCTGCCAAATTTCATAGTCATGAAAAGCGGCAATCGCTAAGATTATGTGAATGGAACGCAGCATGACTACGGGTGCAAAAATTTCATCATAGTGCAATCTGTGCACTTGAGTGAAACCTTTTGCCACTAGTCGTGCCTTGTAGGTATCTGGTTGTCTTTCTACATAATGCTTTATTTTGTAAAGCCATTTGCACTGAAGAGGCCGAACCTTATCAGGTAAGTCAACCAGATCCCATACATCATTCTCATACATAGAGTCCATCTCGGATTGCATGGCGTCAAGCCATAGCTTAGAGTCGGAACAGGTCATGGCACCTTTTTAGGTAGCGGGTTCGTTACTCTCTAGGAGTAAAACGTCATCTCTCTCATTCTCCTCGACCATACCAATGTATCTGTCTGGAGGAATAAGTGCTATCTACCCGACCTCCTAGGTTTTCCAAAGGAATATTTAACCGCCATCCGATGAGAAGGGAACGTTTCCTCCATTTGGTTGCCCGGTTGTTGGTTCTTGAATCTCCGACAGATCGAAGGTTCCACTACTTGTCCTATTCTCGAGAAATTCTTTCTCTAAGAACGTCGCACTAGCCGCAACAAAAACTCGATGTTCGGTAGGGAGTAAAAGTTATGACCAAACATTTTTTTTTTGGATAACCAATAAAGTATGTTCTTGACCGATCGTGGGCCTAGCTTATCGTCAGGTCTCCACTTGACATAAGCCTCGCAGCCCCAAACCCGAATAAAGGACAAGTTAGTGACCGTTCCCTTCCATAATTCCTATGGAGTCTTGTCTACAGCTTTAGACGGACTTCGGTTAAGTATTAGAGCAGCTGACAAAGAGCATAACCCCACAATGAATCAGGTACAACCGTGTGACTCATCATGGATCGAACCATATCAAGTAATGTTCAATTTCTCCGTTCGGACACACCATTCAATTGTGGTGTTCCAGGTGGAGTTAACTGTAGTACTACACCACAGTCTGTAAGGTGTCGATCAACTCCTTCAAAGATATTCGCCACCACGAAAAAATCTGAACGTAGTGCTTTAATCTTTCTATCCAGCTGGTTCTCAACCTTATTCTGAAATTCCTTGAACTTCAAAAGGACTCACTTTTATGCTTCATTAAGTATAACATATCCATATCTACTTAAATCGTCCGTGAAAGTGATAAAATATCTATAGCCATCTCTAGCGTTGATTGACATAGGTCCACACACATCAGTATGTATGAGTCCTAATAGGTCAGCAGCGCGCATTCCAACACCTTTGAAGGACATTCGAGTCATTTTGCCTATGAGACATGATTCACACGTGCCAAAAGATTCATAGTCAAATGGGGAGATAGTCCCATTTTCAATGAGCTTCTTCACGCGTTTTTCATTTATGTGTCCCATACGGCAATGCCATAAATAGGTTTGATCTTTGTCACCCACCTTTGCTTTCTTACTACTCACATCATTATATCTGTGGTTTGATACTAAAGGCTAAATCCCCATTCATGGAAACTGCTTAACTAACCATAAATCATTTCGTTTAAATAAAAAATACAGCTATTATCCTTTATTACAAACGAAAAACCGTCCTTATCAAGTACGGAAACAGAAATAATGTTTTTAGATAAACTGGTACATAGTAACAGTTATTCAGAAATAACTCAAATCCACTCGGGAGTTGGATTACATATGTTCCCACTGAAACGGCAGCTACTCTTGCTCCATTCCCCACTTGCAGGTCCACATCACCCCTTGCGAGAGCTGTGATGTTTCTTAGCCCTGCAAATGATTACACAGATGAGAACCACAACCAGTATCAAGTACCCAAGTTTCGAAACTTGCATGGTTAATCTCAATCATATGAATAAAAGATGACGTACCAACAGGAGTGACGCGGCCTGCTTTTACGTCTTCAGCATACACGGGACAGTTCCGCCTCCAATGCCCAGTCCTGTGGCAATGGTGGCACTCCATGTTTTCTTTGCTCTTTGTCTTGCCTTGTGAGCTACTGCTAGTCTTCCAGGCCCACTCTTGCCTTGCCCTGGCTTTTTGAATTTTGGCTTCCCTACAGCTAGGTTGGCCTTAGCCTTGCCCTTACCTTTGCCCTTGTTGGCAATCATGAGAACGTCCTGTTTCAGACTCCCACTCAATTTCAGATCACTCTCTGTCTGTACGAGGAGTGAGTGGAGCTGATGAAGACTCTTCTTCATATCATTCATATAGTAATTTGCCCTAAAAAGGGCAAAACCATCGTGAAGTGAATGAAGAACGCGGTCAATGACGATCTTCTCATCGATTTTGCAACCAAGTGCCTCCAGTTTCTCGACATTCTCAATCATATCAAGAATGTGTGGGCTAACTGCTTGGCCTTTCTGGAGTTTCGCTTCAAAGAAGCGACAGGTATACTCATAGCTAACGATCCTCGGAGCTTTCGAGAACTCGTTAGAGAGCGTGGTGAAAATCTTATTCGCACCATGGGCAATGAATCGCCTTTGCAAATTTGATTCCATTGAAAAAATGAGTACGTTCTTTATCGCACCCGCCTCCATCATGAAATCACTATAAGCAAGTGATTCATTGGCTCCTGCATTGGGGCCTGGGTTGGGCGGTAGTGGCTCAGTCAAGTACTTGAGCTTACCGTCAACAATGGCAGCATTCCGTAATGCCGCCTCCCAGTCTGCAAAGTTGGACCCGTTATTCTTCAGTCGCGTTGACTGATTCATACTGTCCATGAAAATCTTAAGCCAGGACTCACGTCCGAGCGTGGCACTTGGCATTGGGTCATCAGTATGGCCAGCCATTTGTTATTAGCAGTTATATCTGTATATAACGGATTCAAAAACTTGAAAAAGAAAATAAATATGATAAGTATTCATCGTTTTAAATTTAAGTCTAATGCAAAAACTGTTTAATGCGATGACTCGTGCATTTATACAATTGACCTCCCTCAAGAATTATATAAATGATCCCAATACTCAATTTCTGTAAATTGATAAGCCAACCTCTTGGCTAATTCTACTTTTAGAATTCCTGGTCGATAAATTCCTATAAATTCTATCTTTAGTCCATCATAATCACGAGATATTACTCGTACTATAATGTTGAGATAAAAATAGGTCAACACTCACTACTTACCCAACGTAGAAGGGGTCATATTATGACTTCCGACGAGAAGGGGTTCATAGTAGTTTTCCCTATAAAGACTAGTTTCAATTTTATTTATAGGGGAATGTCCCATCATCTTAACTTTAATTCATTTTAAGTGAACGAATGTCTAGCAACTCGAGAATGATTTAAACTAAGGTGATGGCCCTAAAAGCGAGTGACATTTGTATGTCCATGATTAAAATATTCAAACTGTATGAATCATTTTTCATGCATTTTTAGGTGGTTTGGTTTAGGCGGAATGTGATGCAATTATCTATCATGTGAATAAAGCAACGAGAATGGAAAAATAAAACGCAAAATAAAACACCTAGTGTGGCCTAACTACCAAAATGAACAAAATACAAGATGGAATCCACCCTTGGACCCGAGAAGCTTGTCTTGATGTTCCATCTTGGTCCATATAGCGGGAGTGAGCCATCCGATCTCCATCTTGAATCTTCTCAAAATACATTTTAAAAATTACAAATGTAAACCTATTTACATTCTAATTCAAAATGATTCCAAAAATAAAAATTACATAGGGGAGATACGAGATCTCAAAATACAATCAAGACTATGTTTCCATCATTACGAAAACATAATCTACTAAAGCCACACTAGTAAATTACAACTGATTGTACAAAAATGCGTAAAATTAAACCATTCAAACAACATTCAACAAAATAAAAGCATCAACTAAAAATTAATCATACAAAACATAATGCATAAATTATGTTGATTAATTATCCAAACCACCATTAAATCATGTGACAATTCCGTAATTCATCACGAGATTTTAATCAAAATCCAATGAAATTCATAATTAATATGAATTACAACAACATTATTTTAAACCTTTTTAAAATAACATGGTATCAAAAATTTTGTGAACTTTTTCACAAAAATAATCACACATTATCTTTATAATGTATAAAACAAAAAAATTGGTTTAATCAATAAAAAAAAACGAAATTTTTTTTTTTTATTATTACTGTTCACGTATGAACAGTAGCAAGTACCAATTTTTTTTTTTCTTTTTTTTTTCTCTCGGTTTATACAAAAAAACCGAAATACCTTTACAAAAAAAAAAAACGCTGCTGCCATTTTAAAAAAAACAGATTTTTTTTTTTTAACTGTGAACAGTACATGAACAGTTCACTGGCAGCAAAAAAATTAATCAAATTAAACGGTTTTAATTCGATCATGCTTATATTAGGCGGCTGGTTAACATCGACGACGTTTTCATTACAAAAGACGATAATGCCCTTATGCATTAAACTCTCTATCTCTCTTCTCTCTCATCTCTAATTCTCCCAAAATCAAATACAATTAATTCAACTAAAAAAATTAAAAAATTACAACAACAACAATTTTACTAAATCGAACAACAACAATCTCACTAAATCGATTATCATGACGGACGAAAAATCTTCAATATGTTTATAAATTAATCAAAATTTATATTTATCAATTTTTTTTGCCCGGAATCCGTTAATTGTACTTTTAAACTTAATTAAGTTAAATGATTTACGTTATTTCTTAATTAGTTAAAATTCAAATGCGGATTTTTAAAAAAAAAAATTGGAAAACATACCATGGTCAGACGAAGAACTGGATGTCATGGACCATGGCCAGACATCCATTTCCAACGTCTGACCATGGTTGGACGTTGGAAATGGACGTCCAGCCATGGCTAGACCTCCATTTCCAACGTCCAACCATGGTCAGACGTTGGAAATGGACGTCCAGCCATGGCTAGACCTCCATTTCCAACGTCCAACCATGGTCAGACGTTGGAAATGGACGTCCAGCCATGGCCAGACCTCCATTTCCAACGTCCAACCATGGTCAGACGTTGGAAATGGACGTCCAGCCATGGTCAGACCTCCATTTCCAACGTCCAACCATGGTCAGACGTTGGAAATGGATGTCTGGCCATGGCTGGACGTCCATTTCTAGGGTATGACCATTGTTATGAAACCCAGTTTACTATTCAAAATCCACTAAAACACTAACCCCCTCCCCACCACCGCTACCACCGCCACCACCGGACCTAAAACATATTATCATCGAACAAATTAATTTAATCAACTTAATTAACAAATTATAAAAATATTTCAAAGAAACCATGAACGGACTTTTAATCAAAAAATTCAAACCATGGGCGAGTTTTTTTCTGTGGAAATCCAACCATGGTGGGATGAAAAACCTGGAAATCCCACCATGGTTGGACAACCATTTCACACGTCCAACCATGGTTAGACGTGTGAAATGGTTGTCCAACCATGGTGGATTTCCAGATTTTTTCATCCCACCATGGTTGGACAACCATTTTACTTGTCCCACCATGGTGAGATTTGGGGGAAAAAAAATCCCCCATGGTTGGACGCGTGAAATGGTTGTCCAACCATGTTGGAATTTTTTTTTCCTCCAAATCTCACCATGGTGGGATGAAGAACTCGGAAAAAAAAAATCGATTCTTTGTTTCTTTATACAAATTATTAACACAAATCTAACAACAAACAACAACATCACATAAATATAAGATTTTACAACAAATCTAACAAGAAAACAAACAAAAAACTTTGGGAAAATGAAAAACTAAGAACAAACTAATTACAAGTTTACAAATTAAACCAAGAACAATCTAATAACTAAAAGTTTACAAATTAAACCAAAAACTAACAACAAATTAAAACAAAAACTAAAGGTTTACAAATTAAAACAAAAAACTAACAACAAATGAAACTAGATCTAGAAAACTAAAAAAAAAAAGTAAGAACACTAAACGGCGGCACGGCTGCACGGCGGGTGCGGGGGCAGGAGTAGGTCCGGTGGTGGCGGTGGTGGCGGAGGTGGGGAGGGGGTTAGTGTTTTAGTGGATTTTGAATAGTAAACTTTGGGAGAAAAAAAGTTTAGAGAGAGAAAGGCTAAGGGCATTAGACGTCTTTTTTATGAAAAACGTCGTCGATGTTTTCTAAAACGTCGTCGATGTTTTACAATCCGGTTATATTAACTAGATCGGTACAAACAAACAATATCTCATCGATATTAAACATTGATACAAACTAAATGATTCAAATTAACCTTTTAACATGAATATCTAGATCATTTTAAACCGAAAATATAAAGCAAAAGAATGTTCATTAACATTCATATCAAATTCCATTTACGTTTTAATTCAATCATTATTAAATCAAAACATCTACAAATTCATATATTATTATCTCAACCTTTTAAAATAACAATATTTGACTCAAAAAGGAACCCCAAAAAAAAAACATACGGCATAAAAAAACTTTTTGCCGAAAAGAATTTTTTTTTTATTAAGAATTATACAAATTCAATATTTACGAAAATCATATAAACAATTTCATAGCCCTTTGGCTCTGATACCACTTGTGGGAAAATATCCGTATACTTCCCTTTAAATCATTCAGGATTATAATGAAATTATGATTATATGATTAATAGTCATAAACGAAAATGCACAATGAGCGAGAGATTAGAAATAACCTTTAGTCCTTGCTTTAATGGCCTAAGAACAAATATCAAAATTTGATATCTCCTAATCGTTGCACCCAAGATTGATCAAGATATGCCTTAGGTTTTGCTAGAAAAAGATAGAAAAGAATACTGTTTCTTTTCTTTTTGTGAGATGTGAATGATGGAGGCACCCGAGAGAATGAATTAGGGTTAGAATAAAAATCTGAATTTTTTTTTTTTTTTGTTTCTCACGGCACAATTTAGGTCATGTGGGGAGATTTTTTTCTCCTCAAAATAACCACTCATTGACCGAAAAACAGAGTGTATCTGGACACTTTTTGTTTCGGTTATCTTAGCTTCCAATATAATGTGATATATTATAATCGTCATTTGTCATGGACCGACATCACTATAATACATCATTAGTTATAAATATCCGTATATTTATAATTTGCCAATTAATTATAATGGTTTATGTTTAATTAGCTTACATTATATACAACAATTAAATATAACATTTTATATTCAATTTACGAATTACAGTTAATTCGTCTTAGCTAACTTTATATTTAATCGTTATTAAATAATCTGTCATCATCACATTGACTAACCTTTTAGTCAAAAACATCGACTAACCTTTTAGTCATTTAATAAGGCATCAATATGATTATTTTCTCAAATAATCACATCTCTCAAACACATCCTTTAGGTGTGACTTTTAGGGACCAGTTGATCACCGCCATCTGTATGACAATAACGTCAAACTTATCTAGCAAGCCAACCGTTATTGATAAACGTTAATCAACTGATTATAATACAAAGTATACCCTGTGAACCTATAGAGATTTATTTATGTTATTGCACTAACTGTGGAGGACACTATCTCCAACAGTTGACTAGTACTCTATTAGAGTCTAGACGAGTTGTACTTATTGTTTTATTCGTTTTGATCGACCTTATTGTAATTGAACATTTACTAAGTATTGTAAGAATTTAAATGTTGTGTTGTGAGATTCTTGTTGTTAGTACATCCTACCCTCGGGAAACCGAGGCGTAGCACCCTCCCACTCTTGGAAGGCCTTGCTTAAGTACTCCGGGCGTGGCAGGGTGTTACACTAACCGTCTTTCTGAAAATTGATCCTAAATACGAAGTATCTAAAAAAATATAACCCTTGAACAACCTTTCCATCAACAATAATACTCTCCACCTCTCTCGACCCCGCTTTACTGAGCCGACCCCTCAAATATTTGGTCTTACTCTTACTTAGCCTAAACCCACAAGTCTCCAAATTATGGCTCCACTATTCCAACTTCTTCTTAACCCCTTCTTTGTTTCATCAATTAACATAATTTGATATACAAACATCACACACCAAGGAATGTCGTCCTAAATAGCCCCTATCAACGCATCCATAACCACAACAAAGAGAAGAGGACTAAGAGCGAAACTTTGATGCACCCCAATGGCAATGGAAAATTCTTCTGTTCTCCCTACGTTAGTACGTACATTTACACTAGCCCCTCTCATACACCTCCCTTATGAGGACAATTTTTTTAAGGGACACACCATTTCTCGCCAAATCCCACCAAAGTACTTCTCTCGGTAGCCCAACATATGTTTTCTCTAAGTCAATATAAATTACATGCAAGTTTTCTTCTTAATTATCACGGTAATGTTCCATCAATTGTCTCATAATAAAAAAATCCTTCCATAGTCGATCTCCCACGGATAAATCCAAATTAGTTATCTGAGATGCCTACACATTTCCTAATCCTTTGTTTGATAATCCGCTCCCACGGTTTCATCGTATGACTCATAAGTTAATTCCCTGATAATTTGAACAATTTGAACATCATCTTTATTGTTTTACAAAGGGACAAGAGTGCTTCTCCTCCACGTCGACAACATCTTGCTACTCATCCAAATGTTGTTAAAGAGCATGGTTACTCATTACATTCCTATCTTCCCAAAACATTTTCAAACTTCAATAGGTATAACATCTAGTCCCTCTGCTTTCTTCGAACGCCTTTTGCACTTCACTCTTTTATATTTTACGCACAAATTCTTGATTAACCATACTTGGCAATACTTGTACATCCCCAAAACCTTGTTCTGATGTCCATTGAATAAGGTATCAACGTCAGATTTCCATCGAGCCTTTATTGTGTTATATATAACCTAAAACTTGTGGTCCATATCTTTTCACACACTTAAATATCCCAATATCTCTTGTCTTTCGGTTTCTTATGCAGGTCAGTTTATAGAAATCCTTCTATTTGTCTCTCGTATCCAATCTGACATACACTTCTTGGTTAACTTTTGCCCTTGCATGACGCACTGCCTTTTCAACGGCTCATCTAGCTTCTTCTACTTTCAAAGTTTGATCTCATCTCATATATTTCCCCAAAACCTTATAACATTCTTGTTTTGTCTTTATCGCTTATCTCACTTCATCGTTCCACCAAGATATCTCCTTCTTGATGGCCTATTTCCTTTAGTTTCCCCTAACAACTCTATCACCACTTTCTCCAACTTATCCCACATTGCATCTATACCTTTTTCCTTGAAATCCGACCAAATATCTCTACTTCCAACCTTATCCAAAAACGCTTGGCGATTTTCCCCTTATAGCTTCCACCACTTGATTTGTACATCACCATTTACCCTTCTCTTCCTTATGTATTCTTATCACGAAAATCAAGCACTATTAGCCTATGTTGAGTTGCGGTACTTTCGCCGAGTATGACCTTGCAATTAGTATAATCTTTCCTCCACACATTCCTTACTAAAAGGAGCCAGTTTGGCTAGCATTGCCTCTACTCCTATAAGTCACCAAATGATAATGTCTTTTTCTCAAATCAATTATTTATTATACCCAGTTCATATGCTAAAGCAAAATCTAATATGTCACTTCTTGCTTCATTTCTCTCTCCAAAACCAAAACCCCAATGAATGCTCTCAAAGCCAACTTGTCTAGTACCTACATGCCCGTTGAGGTCACCATTTAGCGATTTCTCTCCAATATCGCTTTTTTCCACAATCTTTTCCAATTCTTCCCAAAAGGCTCGTTAATATATAAAAGCACTCAATCCTACTTGAGGTGCATAAGCACTTATGACAGTTAACACCCCAACCACTGGCTTAATGCCCATACTCTTTCTTGATACTTTTAACACATCGGCAATGTTATTGATATGTCTAGTTTTTATATGATTTTACTCCCTAATTTAGCTCAATTTTACATGATTATTATACTTTGTTTAGTATTTTTATGAGCTAATTACGTGTTCGAGGTGCATTGCTCGTTTTTGCTATATTTTGTAGGAATCTAAGCATTTAGAGGCTTTTTCCTAACACAATTAGCAAGCACCAAAGTCCAACAAGCTAATGGAAGCAAAATGGACCATGAAAGGAGAATGACAAGCCAAGCATGAAGATTTGTGAAATGGATTGAAATGCAAATGAGAAACCAAAAATGAAGCCCAAAGCAAGGAGCCCACAACTCAAGCATAGGATGCTCATTTGGATGCTCAAGGAATCCCAAAACTATGCAATTAACTGGAGAATTAAGGTACTTAAAGGCATAGCTTATGATTCCTTAAGCATTAAATGGAGCAATTAAGCAAAAATACCCGGATTAAGGAAACCCCGATCGGGGTTCCCATTCCCTGATCGGGGTTTGGCTTTTGTGAACACAAGCGTTTCAAGTCCCTCTCACTATATAAAGGAGAGAGACTTCGACACTTAGGGATATCTTTACACATCTTACACATCTTTCATATTTTCTCTCATATCTTTCCTTACATTTTCCTTAGTTTAAGCACAAGTTTCTCTTAGTTTCATATTTAGTTAAACATTTAGTTATTACTTTGTTCAAACACTTGGTTACATTTTGAAGTTATATTTCTATATTTCCATTATTCAAGCATTTGGGTTATTTGTTCTTCATTTTCGAGTTATATTTCTCTATTTCGGTAATCCTAATTCTAGTTTTATGTTAGTATTCACTTCCGTCATTTACCTTACAAATCATTTAGTTAATCGTAACATTAGTTAATCATAGTTTCATTGTTTTCTACATTAGAATTGTTAGTTTTCATTCACTTAGTGTAGCACATTTTATTAACAAGTTTTTTTCCTTTATAACCTTATATTCATCATGCTTATTATATCAAATACTATTAGTCTAATTATCAACATGAGTGAGTAGTTTCATTTGTCTAGGGATGAAGGAAGCCATGCATAATTAGTAAGTTGTAAATGTTAAAATAAGGATGAATTAATATTAGTAAATTGTTTCTAGCACATGCTTGTATTGTTTTGTTAATCTTTGTTATTTGACCAATTGCATTGATTAAAATGTTAATTCATTCTATAAGTCGAGAGGCACGGAATCGGATTAGACTAAGCATGTGTAGTAGGACGACTCTAGTCACAACAAAAGTTCTCTAGGACTCGACCTAAGGTTGACACTAATATCGAGAGATGAGTGTCTTTAGCCTAAACAATTAACAATATTAAGAATTCCTATGTTAACATGAGCATTTACGTATTTGCATGAGTGACCCGACTCCCCTAGACTCTTTTAATACTATTCGATTTGATTCATAGTTAGCTAAACATCAAACCAAACCAAACCGTTAAACTGACTTTGATAGTAGTCCATTCATAGCATTTCATAACGAAATTCTCGTCTCCTTGTGTTCGACCCCTCGTACTACATTTATACGTGTCTAGGAAAATTTATCTTTGCATAGGTGTGCGACATATCCTATCAGTTATCTTTATCAATGACAATACCCACTCCATTACAACTTTTATCTTTACTCGTGTACCAAAACTTACAACCCTAATGAGCCACTGCCTTTGCTTTATATCCAACCACTTAGTCTCGTGTAGGCTAGAAGAGGAAAGTTGAGGTTACGAGGTAGAGGCCGATGAGGGTAAAGTTAGGGGTTACCACATAAGTGAAGGATGATGGGGTTGGAGTCGGGTTATCCCTCCCAGAATAAGTTCTTGTATCGGTGGATTGATCATCCATAATAGATAGGAGGTAGAAGGCCGGCTTGCTTCAGCACAACTCTAACCAAGGCAACATTAAATAGGGGGGATCGAAGTTTTGCCGTTTAATTTATTTGAAAAGGGCTCCTAGTTAGATCTTGCCAAGAAAATAAAACATTCGCAATTTGCTAGCCCACTCGACTATAACCTTTTGTTCAATAAGTCTTGCTGAATACGATCACATTTCGTCTTTTGTTGAAGGGATAAATGTGACCCATTTAAGATGAAGTATATATTACCAGCACCATTTTCTAAGCTATAACATGTTGATTCTCACATAATCACATTTGTCATTAAAATGACTACATTTAACCCACTTTCAGCTGAAGATGAAATTGGTCCGTCTTTAATTAGAATTTGCGCCTTTGTTAATTGTGTCACTTTCAAAAAACTCCTCCAACTACATGACTTTAGTTTTTGGAGTGACCTGAATAATTTGCAATCAACATCACTGCTTTAATAACCATGGTTAGAACAAATATCTCATATGCAGACAATATGCTCAATCAAGGCCATGTTTGCTCGAACAAATATCTCACATTACCAGTGGCGGAGCCATGCGGAATTAGGAGAAGTGAACGCTCTTGCTGAACAATCGAAATTTTTTAATTTTAATTGTAATTTTCAATATGTTATTTACGCTATTACCTTACTACTTCACTTATTCATCATAGCTAAACTTTTTCGTCATCTAATATTAAATCCTGGTTCCACAACTCTTCATCACCCAGTTTTGTTACGATAGTATTCAAACTTTGTGTTGCCTCTATCAAAGACTATTTGTATATTTGCATATAAATCTTAATTCATTTAATTTGCATCAAA
The DNA here is from genome assembly GCA_022085475.1 of Heliosperma pusillum. Taxonomy (NCBI): domain Eukaryota; kingdom Viridiplantae; phylum Streptophyta; class Magnoliopsida; order Caryophyllales; family Caryophyllaceae; genus Heliosperma; species Heliosperma pusillum. Next base: position 40,709 of record JAIUZE010000720.1, read on the forward strand.
GTTGGCCGACATTATGCCTTAAACAATGTCCAACGTCTAAATATCATTGTGGTACCAAATTGCATACGTACTTTGTCATAAATATTGCAATGTTTGACATAACATCGTTTTCTGTTCGTTATTAATTTATACACACCACTTTCTTTTTGCTATTATTAGTAAACAAACTTCCGGCCTGTTAGTGTTGTTGGCATGCTAAAAATCTCCAGAGTCTCATTTAAGACGGATCGACCCGTCTTAAATGAAAATTTGTGAAAATTCTCGTATTGCTTCTATCAACTTACAATTTCTTTACGATTTTCGTTATTTTGATGCAAAGGCGCAAAGCCAAATAAAATCTTATTGATGTGAACCACTATATAGATTCTTAATAATTTTAAATAAAAAAATTAAGATCTCACTTTAAATAGGCTAGATACAAGTCATACGACTAGGAAAAACCTGAATTAAATCCATGGCCGAAACTTTAAATGAAGTAAATTAGTTTAGAAACTTTGACTAAGCATAAATGTAATTTTCTTTTATATAAAGCGTGATCGGTTTTTATTATGGTCTATGTTCCTAAATTTGTTTACCTATTCTATATTTGATTGTCTTATTCATTTAATTATATTTCTCTATTTCATGAGAGAGAGTCCGCTTTATAAGTCCAATGGTGTTCCACTCTAAAATTAATGGCAATAGATGGAATAGTCCTTGAGCCTATAAAGTAGTAAATTCTCTGCTCTTTTATCAATGTGAGATAACACTCATGTGAGACTATTGAGTTTCTTCACAAAAACAAAAAATAATAGACCGAAAGGATTAATTTACAATCACTTTTCAATCGACCTTTTCCATTTTAGTTACATCTTAATGTTTCAGCTTAATCTTTTCAGATTTCATATACTCCCTCCGACCCAATCAATTGTTGTCTTTTCATTTTTGCACAAAAACCGAGGAAATAGTGAGGAACCATTTGTGGTTCTAAATATGAAATGGACAACAATTGACAAGTGAATAATAATCCCAATGAGTAATCAAATAACTCATAGAAATTCTTCTAAATATGAAATGGACAAAAATTGACCGAAACACCCTAAAATAAAATAGAACAACAATTAACTACGACGAAAAGAATATCGTTTCAGGACGGTTTGCTAAACAAAACCTTATACCTCAAATTCCGCCACTAGATACGATACTAAGGACGGACATAGTATGGGCATATGGGCTCCGTGGCCAAACGCCTATCATTGCATGATTGGAGTTCCTTCAAATGGTCGACTCTCGTCATCACTCATTCCTACTTTAAACTAACTTTAATATCACCATCAACACCCACATAGTATTCTACTTCAATCATTATATCAATCCAATCATTTTCTCTCTTAATTAAATCTCTCTATAAGTACTTACTTTATTTATTAGTATTGTAATTACATTCATAATTTGTATTTATAAACCTGTCTTATTAATTAATATTCTACTCTCGTAAAATATAAGCAATGGCAGGTATAAAGTTTCCTACTTTACAGCAACTTCGTATTTTTAATGTCCACTAAAAATAACTTGATTAATACCAAAGTTCAATTAGAATCAATATTAGTGCTTAATGACCCAAAAATCACTTTAAAATATTAACATTAACATAAAAAAAAAAAAAGTTTTTTAAGTGTATAACTACGTATAATGCTATAAAACCTTAGTAAAGTTTGGCATAATTTAAGTTTAAGTTGGATGAAAATTCAAGTAATTCAAGAGAAAAAGATGTGTCACATGAAAATGAAACTTCTGTCAGTTACCTAAAGTTAATTTATTTATTTTTTAAAAAGAAATAAAGTTGCATTTAATAAATTGTTTTTTTTGGGGTTTTCTGTAATTTTAAATAATTTTTATAATTGTTTTTTTTTATTGTTTTAACCTACTATACATGGTATAGCAAATTGCAGTTTCCTACTGGTTGGAGTTTTCTGAAGTATATAGTGAGTAGTTAAGTTACTCTTTCACTCTCAATCAAGAGGTTTATTAAAGGTAAGTTCCAAAATTCTTAAGAAAGTTGGAATCTTTATCATTTGGGTATGCATCTTTTTCTCCATTTTTAAAAGGGTTTTCTGGGTTTTTAATCTTTTGTTGAGGGTGTAAAAATTGAGTATATATTCCTCCTGAATTTTGTTTTGTGTTGTGAACTGGGTTTAATTAGGGTTTTGCTGTATTTGTATGTAAATTGTTAATTTTGCTGTTTACTTGATGAGATATTAGTGTTAAGTTTGTTTTTGATGGGTAATTTTTGCAGGTTAATTGGTTTAAAGAGTTGATAAAAAAAAAATTGGAGTGAAAATGAGTGGGGCAGTTTGGGTGGCAATTGCTGCAGCTGTTGGAAATTTACTGCAAGGATGGGATAATGCTACTATTGCTGGTAATTTGCACTTTAACTCAGAATTTTTTTCACAAATTCTCATTGAAGACGCTGCTGCATCTTCAATGAAGACGGATCGGATCCCTCTTACAAGGCCACTTGCCCTACCACTTGCCTCCTTGTGAGAGGGGATCCGACCCACGGATATCCGTCTTCAATGAGACCAACTGGAATTTTTTATTTTTTGGTTGCTTGTATCTAATTTGAAAGTATCAATTAATAATAATTTTGATCTTCTTTCTATTGTAGAGATTTCATTGGATTAAGATTAAAATATTTATGTTTCCTGTTGTTGAGATCTGTGGGAGAAATCAGAGAAAATTTTGATAGCTTGGCTCTATCATATTTTATTATATGTCATCTTGTATACTATATCAGTCCATAAGCAGCTAGTTGTACTTGTACTTTTAGCATTTAACACTCAATTGGTAAAAACTAAGTAGTTCTAACCAATTTACTAATGTTAGAAATTGTTGACAACAACTTGGATCCACATAAATATACCCAAAAGTGTGAGATTTAATTTTAAAAAGTTAAAAGTGCAATGAAAAGTGTGACATTTTTGACATAAGATTACTAAAATTGTTGTATGTGTTTTCGTTATTGTTTACAGGGGGTGTGTTATATATAAAGAAAGAATTCAAGTTGGAGACCAATCCCAAATTAGAAGGCCTAATTGTGGCCATGTCACTTATCGGAGCGACAGTTGTTACGACATTTTCAGGACCGGTTGCTGATTCGCTTGGTCGTCGTCCTATGATGATCATTTCCTCCATTTGTTACTTTTTTGGCTCTGTAATGATGTTGTGGTCCCCTAATGTTTATATTTTACTCGTGGCACGGCTAATAGATGGTCTTGGAGTCGGGTTGGCAGTCACCCTTGTTCCTCTTTATATATCAGAGACGGCTCCGACTGAAACAAGGGGGTTATTAAACACCCTTCCTCAGTTTACTGGCTCTGGTGGGATGTTCCTGTCTTACTGTATGGTTTTCGGGATGTCGTTAATGGAAAAACCTAATTGGAGATTGATGCTTGGGGTTCTTCTTATTCCATCAGTTATTTATTTTGCACTGACTGTATTCTTTTTGCCCGAATCTCCCCGCTGGCTTGTTAGCAAAGGGCGAATGTCCGAAGCTAAAAAGGTTCTTCAGCGATTAAGAGGCAGGGAAGATGTCTCTGGTTAGTACTTCACCATGTCCATTTACTTAAAGTTAAAGATTCAGCCTTTCATTACATATACCGTAAACGCACTTAGAATATCATTGAATCGGAGAGACTTGTCATTTTTCGTATTTAAGCTGACTCATAAGTGTTATCATTTCCTTTTTAGGTTAACCTTGTAGTTGTATTTTCTTTTCATTTTTTTATTGTTTTTCTTATTCATATCCTTGTTAAAATGTGGACAAGCTCCCCTTTTCACACTGTTTCCGTTTTCTTTTTAATCTATTTATCATTGTTTTGCTTAGCTATTATGCCATTTTGAAATGACAAGTTTTCTGATCGAATCGAAATATAATTGTTGACTGCAAGTTACTGCCCAGTAATATGATGCAATGTACAATTTCTTGTATCAACAGCTGAAATGGCTCTGCTTGTTGAGGGTCTTGAGGTTGGAGCCGACACATCTATAGAGGAATACATAATTGAGGCAGATACTGGACTCGCTGAGGATCTAGATCCAGCAGTTGTTAAGGAGCAGATCAAGTTATACGGGCCTGAACAAGGCCGCTCTTGGGTCGCTAGGCCTACCACAGGCCAAAGTATGCTGGGCCTTGCATCTCGGCAAGGAAGTATTCAGAATCCTAGTGGTTCCTTGGTGGATCCTCTAGTCACACTTTTCGGTAGTGTCCATGAGAAATTTCAAGAACATGGGAGTATGAGAAGCATAATCTTTCCGACTTTTGGTAGTATGTTCAGTATGGGAGGGAAAGAACCGAAAAATGAAGAGTGGGATGAGGAGAACATTTCTGTAGGAAATGACGAGGAACCCCTCGAGGATGATTATGATGGCGAGGGTGATGATGAAAATAATTTGCATAGTCCGTTGATTTCTCGCCAGGCAACGAGTATGGATAAAGACATTGCTGCGCCTTCCCATGGCAGCTTATTCAGTATGAAGCCTGGTAGCATAATCCAAGGAAGTGAAGCCGGTGGCATTGGTGGTGGTTGGCAGCTCGCATGGAAATGGACTGAGAGAGATGGTCCAGATGGAAAGAAGGAAGGAGGATTTAAGAGAATTTATTTGCATCCGGAAGGTGACGCGGGTTCTAAACGTGGATCTTTAGTTTCTCTTCCTGGTGGTGATGCGACCGGAGAAACCGAGTATATAAGGGCTTCGGCATTGGTAAGTCAACCAGCTCTTTACTCTAGAGATCTTATGGATCAACAATCGATTGGGCCGGCAATGGTTCATCCTTCTCAAGCTGCTGGGAAAGGGCCTAGTTGGAGAGATCTATTAGATCCCGGAGTCAGGCGTGCACTGGTTGTAGGTGTTGGACTTCAAATTCTACAGCAGGTAATAATGCCATTGGAATTCATGTGACACTTTATTTTTCCTCTCTTTTCTTTTTGCTTACTTGAAGCAACATAGAGCAGTCGTCCTGGATGTTTCACGTGGCGCACCTTATTGGGTAAATCTATTTATGGAGCCGTTGATGAAATGAGCTGAGCTTGATGACGGGAATCACTTTTTTTTTTTTTTTTCAGTTTAAAGTTGAAACTGTTTTTAGTTATGTTAGTTAGGACTATGGTGTTGTCATTGTCGAGAAACAGTATATTGATTGATGATACCTGTCTAGAGTACTAGGCGTGTGATGGGTCGAGTCACTCATGTATACGAAGTATTATTCAATACATGTCGGGTCGGGTCATTTCGGAATTGGGTCGGACCATTCTTGGCTCATGTTAGCTTAGTGTGTTCCATTATCTTTTTGTTTTTATTAGAGGTCAATGGTTAAGGGTGAGATCATTTTCAAGTCAATCAGCTACGAGTCAGGTCATTCATGTGTGAGGAGTGGTTTTTGGTGGTCATTTTGGGTGGTTGGTGATGTCTACTAAGTTTTTTTTTTCTTACATATACTTAAGTTTTGGGTGGCCGGTGGTGTACTCATTTCGTGTTAACAAGGCCATTTTTGATCTGGTCATCTTCAGGTTGTGTGTTTGGACTTTGGATCAGGTCGATTTATTTGGTACATGTTAGGGTTGTTCTAATTCGGGACTGAGGTTTAGTTATTTGGTCCGATCATTTTTGCCAGAATGACAAGCTCTGCCTTAAGCCTATCCATCATTTATACGAACACTGTTTAGCATGTTATTTCTTTCTTAAAAACTTTCTGTATGATGTTAAACTGATGATATAATGCCTGGTGCAGTTCTCTGGAATAAATGGGGTTCTCTATTACACTCCTCAAATACTTGAGCAGGCCGGTGTGGGTGGCCTCCTTGCAAACCTCGGGATTAACTCCACTTCTGCATCATTTCTCATCAGTGCACTGACTACACTTCTAATGCTTCCCGCTATTGCTGTTGCAATGAGGCTCATGGATCTTGCTGGAAGGAGGTAATTGCCTTCACCTTATCTTTTTTAGCTTTTTTTTGTGTGCTATAAAATCATGGCCATCGTGATGATTTTGGGAGCCCATGCAAAAGTATAAAGGTCTTCCAAATAGTTCAACCGACACAAAATTTGTAGTGCATGTGAACAGCTCCTAACTAAAATATACGTCATCCTTCACGGCTTCACTTGAGTTAACGTACTTAATCTTTCGATACACAACAACGAAATATAACGGAATTTATAGATAATTGGGACCCCTGGTATCTGGAGACTGGAGGTACTGTTCTGAAAACCTAATGCATTCTCTTGTTAGACGGCATTTATGCGAACTGTTGGTCTGTAGTCTGTACATTGTATGTAAATGTAACTGGAATAAAATTTTGGTTGATATACAGCATTTAATGACATACTGATATCTAAATATTGCAAAAAATTTAAATGCAACAAATTCATTCTCGTAAGATATACTCGAGTTGAAGCTGAATACTGTAATACCTGGGTATAATTTCCTGCTTCCCTTTTGGGTTAATATTTGTTTTTCTTGGCAGGAGTTTGCTGCTCACTACAATCCCTGTATTGATAGTATCCCTCATCCTCCTAATCCTCGCAAGCGTGATCAGTATGGGTGCGACGGCCCATTCAGTGATCTCCACAATCTGCGTGATCCTGTACTTCTGTTTCTTCGTGATGGGCTTTGGTCCAGTACCAAACATCCTCTGTGCTGAGATATTCCCAACTCGGGTCCGTGGGCTATGCATAGCCATTTGTGCACTGACGTTTTGGATTGGTGACATCATAGTCACTGATACTCTTCCCATGCTGCTCAACTCAGTCGGTCTTGGTGGCGTCTTTGGGATGTATTTAGTGGTTAGTATAATTTCATGGGTATTTATCTACCTAAAAGTCCCAGAAACCAAGGGCATGCCCCTAGAGGTCATTACCGAGTTCTTTGCCTATGGTGCAAGGCAGAAGAATGACTGATATTATCGTCCCAATTCGTAACTTGAGTCGTTCTCAGAAATTTTGGGCTGCTTAAGTTCCCGAGAGGCCTTTTTAGGGAAGGGTGGGTTTCCCCTGTTTCTGATATATACAGTATGTTGCATCAATTCTTGTAAATAGTTGCTGCTTTTTTAACTGCAGTTTTGTTGAACAGTCTACTAATAACTGAGTAAATTTAAATTTTGCAACATTTGTGGTTATTCTAAATATTGTCCTGATATTACTCAAAAAAAAAATATTGTTCTGATATATAGTTGGTTTTGCCCTGATATCGGACCGTTGCTGTAGCCTAATTATGTCGTACCGTACATGGGCCGACATCATTACAATAAGGTGGTACACCTTTTACTATATTTTGCTTTAAAATTTTTGTCACGGAGAACTTTGAAAGCCTTGAATCTTCTGAGAAACCCTCGCGTATGAACACTCCGTATGAAAGTAAAATCTATGGTATCATATGACCATTTGCTTGATTAGTGGCAGCACAATGGACAGTATGAATGAACGCTGAGCCATTTACCTATGCATAACATGAAATCGATGATTGTACTTAGGCAAGAACCCTAATCAATCCGTCACCATGAAGCTCCAACAGACAGCTAGCACTTTTAGCCTCTCCACCGTAGGCGGTGCTATGGATGCTCTGTGGTGATGGTACAAAAGCAACAAGTCGACAAACCCCCCCGTGTCTAAGCATAACCACCCACACGGTAAGAAAAAAAGGAGAAATTGTGTCTTAACAGCAAGTGACGCTGCCTTGATTACCTGATTGCATATGGATTAAGAGTTTAAGACATGGTTTCTCGTTTTACTATTTTTTGCTAAAAATCTAAAAGGAATTAAATCATAGCAAGTGTTTTCAAAAATATAATAAAACTGAAAAAAAAATCCTATAGTGATTGAACTTGGCATTATCTTGGCTTACCCCTTTTCCCAGTAGTGGAGTAATTGGAAGTGGAATTAGTGGACAACCTAATCAGAAACGTTCTAATTGATAAGAAAATTTAATGATAAAAAACGAAATTCTGCCCATGCTTTATATAGCCATCAATCCCAACTATACTAAGTTGGTCACAGACAAAATGCACATACGAATGTGATAATAATTGAAGTGACCAAATAGATCTGACCTGTACTAAGTAGAATGACCCGATTATGACTCGAAAACTTAAAACAAGTCCAGATCGAACAGTATTGTCCTGGAAATTTACCTCTATCCGAACAGACTCGAGAATAATAAAATGAAACATTGTTTCTTGATCTAGTACAGAGCAGAAAATAGCATCACTGATTGTCACCACAAGTCAAGAAAGAGGATCCCACACAAAACAAGTTAAGTTGGCTCAGGTCAGACGGTACATATAGATAGCCTTTCGCCTCAACCGTCACTCCCCTGCAATATGAAAGACTATTCCATTCCATCTAAAGAAGCTAACAATTCAAATAACCTAGGCTTCTTCCAACTGTCTGTGACCTGTGCGGCCGACAATAGCAGTGGCCTTGTCCCTTGCATCGCACCATACAAAAATACAAAGAATGTTAAAATAGAACGAGGATACAAAGATCAGAGCTTTTTACAGGTCAAAGATTATGAAACTGAACTTCATGGAACGTAATGTATTGATCAATTGAGTAAAACATCATGCAGTTTACAGTGAATAAAGATCAAATATTATGATTCTGAACTTCAACAAGTCACCAACAAAAAAAACAAGGATTAATTCAAGCTACAATGATTCTAAGAAAACCGCCAGTGACAAATACGACTCAGCTCAAATGTCGTCAACAAATACAAGAACCGTCTCATACAAGACTCGTCTGTTGCAAATTGAAAGCAAAAACTCGGTAATCATAGAGGAACACTACTAACAACCTTAGCACCAACCCTATCAAGCCTCTGAACAACAGCACTAGCACCCAACCCTCCCTCCTTCCTAAACGCCTCGACCATCTTCTCCGCCACAACCCACCCATTCTCCTCCCTATCAACCACCGCAACAGCAGTCGGTCCGGCCCCACTAATCGTACACCCAAACGCCCCAGCCTCAATTGCCGCCTTCTTAACCGCTTCCATCCCCGGTATCAACGGTGCCCTCCTCGGTTCCACAATCCTATCCGCCGACATTGCCCTACCTAACCCCTCCACATCACCCGCCATCACCGCCGCAACCACCGCTGCCGCCTGACTCGAATTCCAAACATGATGCGCCATCGTAATCTCCTTGGGCAACGCCGCCCGCATCTTTTTCGTCGGCGCCTCGAACTCTGGCGTTACTAAAACGAATAACAAGTCCTTTTGCGACGGAAATTTCAACGGAATTAACGTTAATGGTTGGTACGATTGGATTAACACGAACCCGCCCATGACGGCAGGTGCGATATTATCCGCATGGTAACCCGAAACCTTCGCTTCGGAATCAAGCCCAGCGAGGACGAGGTCGAGAGAGGAAAGAGGATTCCCGAATAGCGCGTTAACTGCGGCCGCAGATGCGGCGGCGGATGCGGCGGATGAACCGAGACCCGAACCTAAAGGGAGGCCTTTGTGAAGGGAAAGATCAAGACCGAATGATCGAACATTGAGACGCTTCATAGCGGAAATGGCGGCGATACCAGCACAATTGTTTAACGGGTCTAAAGAGAGTTTAGAATTCGGGTCGCCGGAAATGGAAGAGATGGAGATTTGACCGGGAGGTGTGGTTGGGGAGATTGAGAGGGATACGTAGTCTCCGAAGCCGGAGACTGCGCAGCCTAGGAAATCGAAGCAGGGACCGAGGTTGGCGACTGTGGCTGGAGCGAAGGTTCGGACTGAGGAGAGGATTGGGGTTGGTTCGATGAGGGATTGGGTGGTGGGTTGGGTGGAGAGGGAGGAGTGGCAGGTTAGGGTGGTTGGTTTGGTTGGTGGGAGATAAGGGTTGGAGTTGAGGTGGGTCAGGGTTGGGTTTATGGGTGATTGGAAGCAAATCGCCATTGTTGGTGGTGTTGTGGAGGAAGAGGAGGACAAGGGGTTGGGAAATGACTTTGGGAGGTTTATGTTTTATTATGAGTATATATATATATATGTATCATGATTCATGTATGTGTATTGTGGATTCGCACTACCCATTTTATTCATCGTAGTACATTGTTGACAATTACTCGTATCCTTATCATTTCTCATATTAATTTCCCTCTCTAACCTCTTGCTAATCTTTTCTCTCTAATGTCAAAACCAAAAAATTCACATAGCATATCCACATGAGGCAGAGACGCCGCCGGTGGGGAGGGTCAGGTCGCGCCGGTGGGAGGGTTAGGACGTTAGGTCAACACAGTTCTGGAGGGTCGTCGGTGGGGACGGTAAGGTCAACGCTAGTGCGGAGGATCGTCGGTGAAAGGTCGGCATTTGGCTGGTGGTGTTAGGTCAGGCATTGTGTGGCCGGCGTTGAGGTTTTGGCAGTTGGGAGTCAGTGGTGGTGATGTACTGATGTTGTGCTCTTATTTTTTTTACATGTACTATTTTCAGTACATTGAATATTGATTTCACTGTGTACTTTTTCCATGTACTAGACTAATACACTATACAGTCATACAGTACCCATCGTCGGTCAATCCCTTCGTTGGTTGTCCATTTGCCTACTGTCCCTGCGCCGACCGTCTCTTCGCCGACATTCCCTTCCCCGGTACTCCAACCCCAATACCGACCATTTCTTCTCCGTCACCGCCATTACAAAATAAAACCCTAAGCAATTTAATAATTTAGACATGAAAACCTAATTAAAAAGAAATAGAGAAATTAAAAAGAAATAGAGAAAGTGGGAGTGCAAATGAATCCTCCGACTTGCCCTCCCCACTTGCATATTGTGAGAGGGGCACTATCCGTCTTCAGCTTGTGACGAATAGTGCCCGTCTTCAATGAGAAAATGTGCACAAGAAATTAGAGGTTCCCCATCCTTAGAGTTTAGGATAGCTTGACATGTTCGCTTGCTCTAGTTAGTAGTAAAAAGAGACTAGCGTAGTGTTTAGCATCAAATGAGCATTAGGCTGAGAGATGAGTGAAAAATAGTCAGGCTAAGGAAAGTCTTTATGAGTTGTATAAAAAAACAATAAAAAATTTAGATTAAGACGGTCTCAGACCATACAACAGTCCTTTACAATACTAAAGAAAAAAAAATATTTATTGCTATTAATAAAAGAATATTTTTTATACAAATGAAGGTCTTACCAAGTTCAGTTCTCAAACTGCTCAGAAGTATTCCGTATGGCATCACACTCATTCTATTTCTACAAAGCCACCCACTATTTATTTTAACACAAGCCACAATATTGGCAGGGAACGAAAAGAATTTATGTCACAAGGTCATCGTTCGGCATTGACAAAACTTTTGCAAACCCATCAAACCCCAAATATATACACGAAATAAAGAGCTCTGATCTTAAAATGCACTCCAACTACCAGTCTCTCCTTTCGGCTTTTCGATGCCCATCGTAGACTTGAATGGCCCAGAAGACCCGTGTGTGTCTGGGTCTCGTCGAGGAGTTTCACTAGTAAATGCTGAACCAAACGGCCCACCAAAGCCGAAAGAATCAAATTCGCCCCTTGGAGTCTCGCTATCAAAAGATGACTTGAATGAACTAGATTGTGCAAAATAATTGGTTTCCCCCCTGGGGGTTTCACCACCCGCTGACAATCCGAAAGGCCCGACAGAACCAAAGTGGTCTCCATCAAAGCCGAAAGAACTGAATTCGCCCCTCGGAGTCTCACTCCCAAAAGATGTCTTGAATGAACTAGATTGTGCAAAATAGTTCGTTTCTCCCCTAGGAGTTTCACCACCTGTGGATGATCCAAAGTGGTTTATATTTGCTCTTGGAGTTTCATTGCCAAAAGAAGACCCAAAAGTAGTACCAGAGCCGTAAAAGTCGGTATCTGCTCTTGGAGTTTCACTGACCAGAGGTGACCTGAAAGGCTGCCCGTAAGGGTCGGAATCTGCCCTTGGAGTCTCATTGGCTAGTGATGATCGGAAGGGCCCTACAGATCCAAAAGGGTCTACCTCTGACCTTGGTGTTTCAAACGCGCTGGATCCGAAACCATCTGAGTCCCTCCTGGGCGTTTCACTTCCAAAAGACGACTTAAATGCCCCCGAGCCCATAGGGTCAGAATCATCAAACGATGAAAACCGAAGGCCAAAGTCGGAATCGTTAGTATTTCTCATGGAATCAAACCGTGAAAACGTCTCCCTTTGTTGGAAGGACCCACCATCTTCCGAATCAAAATCCCTACTACTCTGCATGGAATCAAACCGAGATAGCCTTTCTTGAGGCTGGAATCCACTATCAGTAGATCTGAAAGAATCAAACCTGGAGAAGTTGTAACCACGTTCTTCTAGCCCTCCACCAAGTGGTGTGCTTGGAACAGAGTCGTCAAAAACGCTGTGCTTTGGCAAAAACCCTTCAGCCGGTGTGCTAGGGACAGAATCGTCAAATATACTCTTTTTGGGCAAAAACACATCTACTGGAGTGCCGGGAACAGAGTCGGCAAAAATACTCTTTTTCGGTAAAAAGCCATCGGCTTGAGATGAACTAGTCCTAATAGCTGGCAAAGTAAACTGCCCATGTCCAAACAAGTCATCAATACGTCTCTCATGATCCACCACCTGTAAGACGAGTAAGAATCGGATTATAGAATAGGCCAATTGTAAAATGAATGAGAGAAGCAAGCCTCAAATGAGATGGTCTCACGTGTTAGACCAAGCCAAATGCTTATGTATTTATTCCTCACTTAATTCTATAGTTAGTAAGGTGGTATGAGAAGTAACTCATGTAAGACCGTCCCACATAAGTTTTTGTGGAAGGAGAACTAGGACAGCCATAGTATGAGATGTGAGACCATCTCACATGAGTTTTTGTGGAGAGGGAACTAGGAGCAGCAGGATATCTGTACATAAGTCCAATAACCACGGTCAAGGAGGGAGATTTAAGAGCCAAAAAAAGAGCACAGCTTTTGTATTCCAGCCACAAGAAATGTCCCCCATATTTACCTTGGAAGAGCCCGAAAATGAAGCATCATCATCATTTGTATCGAATGTCCCCCATGCTGGCTTATCAGATCTTTTGTCCCCCGAAGAGGGAGTACCCGCAACCGCAATGTTACTGGCATGGAAATGGAAAAAAAAAATCAATAAATTTCAACAGTAATCATCAGACATGAGGAAGCGTTGTCAAACTCGTCAAGGTGCTAACACAGTGTCACAAAATGTGAGAGCTATATTAACCTTACTGGAGTTACTTTGTTTATTTATGTATCTATATTTGTGGAGGATCAAGCTTCCTAAAGTTAAAGTTACTGAACTTCCACAATTATCTATAGAAGAACAAAACACAAGTAGGCATAAAATTAACCCCTGTGAGTCTGTGAGCAGTGGCGGAGCGAGGATATGAAGTCAACGGGTGGCGAAAAATTTCAGCCGGGGGGGACGGGGGTAAACGGGTAATAGTATAAGGTAGCCTAGAAAAAACTTCAAAATTTTGAACTAAAAACTTCAAAAATTTCATTCGCCAACGGGGGCGAACTCCCCTGCCTGTGACTGGCATATAGAGAAATGAACAATAAAAGAGAAAGGAGGAATCTTTTATCCAAGAGCATTACGTACAAATGTCAATAATGCCAACATACCTGGCATTTGTTTTCTCTCGACTAGTAACAGAGGATGCCTTTAAGACACCGTAGGGGTGACGTACAAATAAAAGGAGACGTAGAGAATTATGCTATGAAGCAATACGTCTCATATGATCTACTTATAGAAGAAGACAAATCAAGTGCTTGTCAAAAAGGCATAATTTGAAATTTTGACCCATAGAGGCAGGATATGTAGAATCTTTTAATCAAGGCGGTTTCATAATGTAACAAAAACTGACAGCTAAATTAGACTAATTTTATATTATTGTTACAACCTATATTACATTCAACTCCTCATTTTCCAGACCGTACCTGGGTATGGATTCCGTACCCAGCACTTCTCCTAAGAGAGCTGAACTAGTGAGGCTCACACCACAAAAGTAGAGGAAGAGAGGTTTATATGGCATTAAGTATTAATTATCTGCTAATACTCAGATATAGGAGATCAGAAAATACACGACCAAAGCAGTGCTTCGTAGGTAAACTGCATACCTCAGAGGCTGCTTGGAACGAGGTGAAGTACTTGAACCAACAGTCTTTTCAGATTGATCCTCTTTTAAATAATCACGTGGACTACCATTTGAACTTTTGGCTGATGGACTAACAACAGGACTTCTCACACCGTTATCTTCTTTATGATTGGCAATTACACCGTTTTCAGCCTCCGGAGTATCCTCTGTCGCAGGTTTCACGAGTTTGGATTTGATATCTGAAGCATGGATAACTGCTTCACCCTTAGCAGCTACTGCCTTTTCATTTCTAGAAACCTTAACCTTTGGCTTAGGTGGTGCAATAACGTTTTGTACATCAAGAGTCATTTCCTTCACAAAAGTAAAACCTGAAAAAGGAAAAGTAACAAGTCATGCAACCTATGGGGGTTTGGAAAACCCTACATTCCTAGACAGGGTTACAAACACCAGTCAGTTGAATCGGCTTTGGTTGGGAGTTGAAATAACAAATGAATGGACACCCATTGAAAAAAACTGACAGCTTTAAATGTCTGAGGGCCAAAAGTACAACATGATACAATAGCCGGAAATAGGCGGAAACTTCTTTAGGAGGACTGAGAGCCCGGGAATAATGTTGGGGTAGCACTGTAGCAGCCATCAGCAGATGCGGACAGGCGCAGGACACAGGACACCCATAATTTTACGACGACTAATCAGTTATTAAGAGAACTACAAAAAACCACGTTAATTTTGTTATATGTGATTTCGGATCAGGTTGCACATACCTTCATCTTCGAACTTGTCCCAATCTTCGTCCCAATCAGCAGCACCCTCCTGGATACCAGGTTGCCATCCTGAAGAAGAAGATGAACACTTCAACTTCAAAAAAAAATCATCGAAACATAGGTTTAAATGAGATTGCACTTCTCCAGAGGATAGCTCTTTTTGGTGTCAATAAAAAAATTTAAACCAAAATAAAGGCATAAAGCACTCCTACAGTAAGTACAAGGTCTATAACCACTGACAGAGACAAAAGGTTAACCCAGTCAAGTGAATGGCATTACCGAAAGGAAGTTCAACTAGCATGGTTGGCTTAGAACGCAATCCATATTTCTTGCAGCGTCCACTAAGACTTCTCACTAACTCCTCAAGGCTAGACTGAATATGATCTGCGCGGGCCTGATTATGATGTGCCCACCAAACACAAATGAAGATGCATGAGAAAATAGATAGATTTATGGGCATCTTTTGCTATAGACTATAATTGGAAACAAAATACCTGGAGGGTTTCATCACTTCCATCCTGCTCCATCTTCACAACTGCCTGATACATCTCCATTTTCCTCTCCTGTAAATCTCCAACTCAATATTAAAACTTTATCTACCGATTTCTCACCAACCATCGAACATTTTACACCATTAAATACCTGTATGTCACGAAAAGTGGCTTCTTCAATGGTCAATTTTGATGCCACATTACCAGTTTGCAGGTATTTCTCCTCATACTTTTTAGCTAGAGACTCAACCTAGAAAAACAATACAGCATAAGGATATGATCAGTGTGTAGGACCCGGGAGAATAAATTCTAAAGCAGCTAACTAGGAACACACCTCACGCTTATCCATAGCAGCCCTTTCTGTAACTTCATTGAGACGGCTGTCACACCGGCTCTTATAGAGAACCTAACAAAGCAGCAAACAAACAATTTCAGTTACCAGAAGCCAAACAAGTGTCAATGACAACAAATTTATGAAGAACCAAGCATCACAATGCATTTCTCAACTACATATGTGGAGAACAAGAACCACAACTATCACAATTTCCGTTCTCTTTTGGAGTGTAATCAAATATTCTTTGAGTTGCCACAGCTTTTAAACGCATTACACAGCATCAATAAGTGGTGGGGAAGGGGCTGGAAAAGTTAGAATGTATCTGAAGAAGTGGATAGCATGTACAGATATACTATACCAGGCACATGTTCGCATCTGTTGCTGATTTAAAGAAATGGGGTCAGTTAGAGAGAAACATACCAGTTCCTGCATCTTAACTCGGTAAAACTCCATTTTCTCTCTTGATTCCTTTATTTCCTTCTCCAAATCTTCAACCTATCCATACCAAACCACAATTTTAGAAGATGCGTGATAAAGCAAACACAGCATTTGAAGAACATGGAAACTCTCAAAAGAGACGTCATCCCACATTCTTCTTTGCTTGACTACTTCATTTACTCACTAGTTATCTATTACAATTAATCCAAGCTTTTTAAGTGCACGACTCACGATTTATATACTAGAGAGTTCAATCAGCAGACTAACTGCCAATAGAGTTGTGATTTGCTAAAAACAATTAGATAGCCACACACCTATAGACATGTGCACAAGTGCAATGCCACTTCCTTCTAAATGACCCAACAAATTGAAGAAAAGTTCTGAACTATTGACAGATGCAGAGCAAAAACTTTAGTGAGCCATTTTTTTCTTTATATTTTGCTTCGAATCCTAAGAATATTGAGGCTTTGGATACATTGAGGATGAAGATCTATTTCCATCATGAACAACTAAACAAAACTTTTCCGACGATAACCCCCGTTTACAGATATTTTGACACTTAAAGCAAGTCAACACAGTCCTCTTTTAGGGGATGGCTGACCACACATGCTATACCTTTTTATTTGCTTCTGATGCCTCCTGGCATTTCAAGTTCAGTGATTTTTGCTCTTCTTCACTTAGTTGGTCCACCAATTGTTTGTCTAACACTGGAACTTTAGCCTTTTGTGGTTTAGGAGGCAGCCTATCATCGGATGAGGGAGCAGGAATTGGAAGAGGTGGCCTTCCTGGTGGCCGTGCACCTGGCCTTTGACCTGCACCGGGTCCTTGAGGTTGTTGGAAACCTATTAAGCAAGTAAACAAAGAACATAAGAGAGCGAGTTCATGAAAGAATAAACCATTGCTGGAATCTGTTCTGTAACCTTTCGCTCTCAATCCAAACCCTCAACTCCTCAAGTACTAATTCCGTAGCCAGCTTATAACAGAAAAATGTTACATCTATAGAGAGTTACCAGCCGAAAAACCCAATGACTTTCCATATCCACTAACTGGTTGCGCAGTTGCAGGAAAATCAAGCAATACACTACTTGGCAGCATCGCTGGAAGAGGACGTCCCTCCCTGTGCCTCTCCATGAGATAAAGTGCAATACAGAATTCCCTGACAGAAAGCATGCTATCATTATCCTGGTCAGACAGAGTCCACACCTGCTTTAAGACCTCTGGAACATGTAACAATATGTAAATGAGTCGGATACCACGAATAGGAAACCTGACAAATCATTCGTACAATTTCATATTTTTGAAGAAATTTGCCCCTCCAAAGATGACTAATCATGAAAGTATCACTGACATAAAAATTATAGATAAAAATCATTTAATATGGTGTCATTAACTCTCATCACCATATGCTATGGCTGTAGCAGTGACGTGACAATAGGCAACATAGAATTGTTCTGTAACTTCACATAACACACTTTCAGTTCTACAATAATTTACATACCTAGTCCTTCTGGTCGTGCTGAACAATACAAGTCTACAACTGTATAGGTTGTTTCAAAGGGTAAAATTTGGGGGTGCTTTTAAGGGTATTCCATTAATGTTTATTCAAAGGAATTGATACTTGGTAATTGTTTGCATGTGATACAAATGAATTAAGATATCGTTGTCTATTACCAATAAGATGGCCAAGAGCAGGTTTTCATCAAAAGAAGCTTATTTATCTTCAACCACTAGGTTTAGAAGGTATAGGTTGTCAAACCTCTAAAACCACCAGAACAGGTCACGTAACCATTTTCTCACTTGTTTACTTGGTTCTAATTTTATGCTTTTTTTCCCCTTCTCAAATGCACTTGAACACTGTTAAAAGCAAACAATAACTTGAGGTATTTCTCAAGCGTCAAAATTTAATGGTATCTAGCAAAAGTAATTCTTCAACAAATATGCTAAATGGAAGCTAACTACTAAATACCTTAAGACACACATTAGAAAAAACATGTAACGTTCAAAAAATCTGTTTAATAATTACTACCCACCTATTGGTAACTTCCAGCTCAAAAATAGGTTGCGTGCCTGAGTGCCGGTTATTTTCCCATCTTTATCAGTATCAACCTCTATAAATACTTTGGTGTATTTCTGTATATCCGTCTGTGTTACTCTTGGCCATTGCAACTGCTGCTGATGCCCAGTAGAAACTTGAGGTGAAACAGCTGGCGAACCAAACGGGCGGATACTAGGAATTACATTTTGTGCATCCTTCTTCAAATGTGATTGTTGCATCTTCAAATGCTGTCCACCAGCAGATAAGCCATCTGCTGAAATAGGAACAGAGGGTGAAGACACTTGTACACTATGAGCTGAAGAAGTACCCACTAAACCATTTGTGTTGGGCTGTGCTTGAGCTGCAGAGAATGTATCGCCTCCAAAACGGGGCCCTGGAGCAAAACCGTTCTGTGTAACTTGTGGTCTCAGTTGCATGGTTGAAGGTGACGGCAGTCCAGATGCTACAGGTGACTTATACGGCAGCGAAGCTACCGCGGTTATACGAGTTCCAGATGGTATGCCAGCATGGTTTGGCAAAGGATTATTTGCACTCCCAGAAAATGTAGATGTTAGTGTACTCGCAGAATTTTCAGCCCTTGCATCACTTGACAGCGCAGCACTGACAGTTGGCAGGTTTGAACCTAACGGAGAAGCTCCCGCAGGAAATCCTGGAAAACCAGCACCCTGAACTGGGTTTGTAGCTGCACCAGAAACAGAAGTTGGTGGTCTGACTAATCCGCTTGCGGGAGGTGTACTATACTGTTGATTTATAGTTGTGTTCAATAATGCTGGTCTAACCCCAGGGATCTGAGATGTTGTTGATCCACCATGGGCCATTTGAGATGCAGAAGGCGTTGTTAAAGCAGCTAAGTTGATCTGTGGAGCAGGTATTTTAGCTGAAGCTTGACCGAATAAAGCTGCCTTAACAATATCAGGGGTTAGATCATGCTTGCTCTGCGCAACAGTAACAAGCTTAAGAGCATTATAGAATTCAGGTCTCCGGAGAGACCCTCTTTGGTTTTGATCAGCAAAATTCCATATCTGTAATAAAAAGTTGACATATACTCTGTCAGCTAATGTTTGTGCTGGAATTGTGTTTGTTTTGCAAAATATGTTACCACTAACCAGAATCAGCCCAAGACAGGTACATCGCATTTCTAGAAACCCAATTCCCAAACCGAATCAAACACCAAATCATGCAATACTATGTGACAGCTCGCCACTGACTCATCAAATTTGGTTCGGCAGTTTTTTACATGAATTAGCTAGTTTGTTTTATGTTGGTTACAGGTTGTTACACCTATAACAGATTATGTTACATGGAGCAAGGACTAACTGACCGTCCTGTATATAATGTTAAAACCTCGGTACATTTTAATTTATCACAGTATAATCACATTTAATTAACTTCCGTGTTCTTGTTTTTCAAACTTTTCTCCCTCTAGACCCGTTACTAGTTACTGCATTACTTTCATCCGTCAATGGCGACCTTGAACTTCATTAATGGAGACCTCACACGCTTAGCTTCATCATTTTACATGGTATTCGAACAGGGAAAACCAATTTCTTGTATATCAAAGGTAACTACTATTTTCACTCATGATAATAATGGGACTGTCAATTTCCAAGTAGTAATACATTTCCAAAAAACGAGGAGGTGAATTTTGTGAGTAACGAACCTTCTCATAACAATGAGCCTTCTGTAGTTGCTACTCCATATAATACCCGTATTATTTAGACAACCTACATCTCATGAAATTCGAGTTCGAATATCAAATAAAAATGTTTAAGTCTCCAGAAAATTGAAGGATTACATTTGTCCTATTATTTCTCACAATAATGTTCGAGTCTTCTTCATTTTCTGTATTGAACTTTGATTCTTATCCTACCTCTCATAGCATTGATGGTTGTTGCTGAACCGTCAACATACAAGCGAACCAAAGATGACCCAAACTGGAAACTTGCAATGACGCATAAATACATGGATCTTAACTACTCTACCTCCTGGATTTAAACACATAGGCAAAAAATGGATATATTATGTGAAATTCGAGGTAGACAGGAGTCACAGGACTACGGAGAGATATAAAGCAAGGTAGCTGGCCAAAGGCTAAATACAAGTCAAAGGGAAGGATTACAAGCATATTTTCTCTCTTGTTGCCAAGTTCACTACAGTTAGGGTACTACTTGATGTTTATGCTTTTATTTTTTAATGGTTAGCCCATTCATCAATTAGACATAAGTCTCATGGTTTTATTGATAAGGAGATATATATGGTACCTCCGGAAGGTTATCGCGAATCTAAAGGGGATCAAGTTTGTAACTTGCAGAGTTCCTTGTATGGCTAAAGCAAGCCTCCGGTCAATGGAACATAGAACTTACTAAGTTGCTCCTCGGTGTATTTACAGCAGTCTTGGTGAGTCGGTGTATGTGGATGACCTACTCATCCCACGCAATGAGGGAGATTATAATTGTGTTTTGATCTCATCTCTCAAAATGCAGCTTCAACTGCAATCGCAATCGCAAGCTCAATGACACCAGCACCTAAATGCCCAACTCCAAAAATGATGATGTTACAAAGCCTACCTACAACTACTCTCTCAATTAGCTAAGGGAATTGCATACGTTAAGTACCACTATGGCTCAAAGTGTCCTATGCGATAGTTTGTATTAAACTACCTCAATCTATTCGTGGTACCGCTCTCAACTACTGAAACTGAACTACAAAAATATTCCTTCCTAGTCGCTGTTTTGTTCCCTATTTCCTTTTTCATGCTAGTCGGGTTTTGTGTGGTCCAAATTCAATTGCATGTGGGGTAGAGTGTTTTGTGTGGTCCAAATTCATTTCCTTAATTCTTATGTCCAAAAGAAAAGGGAAAAAAATAGCGACTAGGAGGGAGTAACTGTTATGGTTTCTAAAACACGCTCCTAATTTACAGTGATCCATTATCTTCGCACTAGGCACTCTTTTACAACGAACTAAAAGCAACCTATTTCGGTTACCAAACTACACCCGCTCACATCAATCAATCAATAAAACGCGATCAAACAACACCATGCCTAAGAAAATGCAGCTCCCGGCGTAAAAGGTGCAACTACACAACCCACTTCCGTGATCAAACTACGCCGTTTAAACCAATCAATCAATCAATACGCGATTAAACGACACTATACCTGAAAGAATCCAGCTCAAAGAACTTCAAAACAAACAAAAACTACACAAAAATTATCAACTTGAACTTATGAAAAAAGTTAAAAGTTTTAGAAAAATTGAATGAAAGACCTGTTCAAGAACTTGTTTAGGCAAATTGACAGCTTGGAAGAAAGCAACAGCTTCAACGCCACTAATTTCACCATTTCCGTCTAAATCTGCTCTTCTAAAATATGTTTCGAAGAGATCACCTTGATTTTGTGCCGCCATTTTTTACTACACAATGCTACAACTTCACCACGAAAATCAAATTATAATTGAAAAATTAATCTCGATTAAAGTAGGAGTAACAGGGTGGCAGGATTAAACTGCGATAAATGACAGTGAATTAAAAAGGAAAATTGAAGGAGAGAGAGGATTAGGGTTGTTGATTTCTGGAATTTGAGGAATTAGGAATTTATCTGGCGACTAGAACAATGGTGGACTGGTGGTGGTGGATGTCACCGATTACTTAGTGTTTTCATTTCTGTCCCTTTCTTTTTCCTTCGTTGGTAATTTTTTTTCCGGTGTTATTTTATTTATTTTACTAGTTGTGGCACGGTGTCCCAATTTGGTTAATCGTTCCAACAAGCTATTAGTGGGCATCAAAGTAGAAACGAAAATTGCCCTTCACCTGGCCAGATACGTCTATAGACCATAGTAGTTACTAGGGGTGTTCAGAAATAACCGAACCGTAAAAACCGAACCGAAAAAACCGTTAACCGCACATTTTTTTGGTTCAATTAACCGAACCGCAAAATAAATTTGGTTCGGTTAACCGAACCGATTTTTACACTATAAAACCGGTTCGGTTTCGGTTACCATTAATAAAAATTCGGTTAACCGGTTCGAACCGAAATTTATAAAAAAAAAAAATAAAAAAAATAACTCCAATTAAAAGAAACCCTAAGTCCCTATACCTCCCTCACAATCTTTCACTCTGCCTCCCTCCCTCACAATCTTTCACTATTCATTACCTCACAATCTCACTCCGCCTCCCTCCTGCTTTTCAGTCTTTCACTCCGCCTCTCTTTCAGTCTTTCACTCCGCCTTTTTTCTGCTTTTCCTTGTCGTGCGTCGTCCGTCGTGTGTTGTGCGTCGTGCGTCGTCCGTCTGTTGTTTGGCTCATCTTCCTTCTCTGTCGTGCGTCGTAGGTCGTGCGTCGTGCGTCGTGCCGTGCGTCGCCTGCCGTGCATCGTCGTGCGTCGTCTGCCGTCGTTCAAATCTGTCTCTTCCTTCATGTACTCTTTGTCTCATCTTCCTTCTCTTTTTAAATGTCTAAATGTGTTATTTACTTCCTAAATCATGATTGTGTGATATTTACAAATCTGATTATAATAAATCCATTTATATAGAAATCTGAATTTGTCTGTTCATTGTAAAAAATTCATCATATTAGACTATTAGTTGTTGACATTGTTGTTAAAAACTCAAATTTGTTACATACTTGCAGCAATTGTTCAGCATATGAAAAGAAGTTTAAAAAAAAATTTAAGCCGGTTCGGTTAACCGGCTAACCGAACCGTTCGAATCGGTTAACCGAACCGAAATTAACCGGTTAAATTCGGTTCGGTTTCGGTTCGGTTTTCTAGTGAACCGGTTGAGCGGTTAACCGGCATTTTAAACCGGTTCGGTTAACCGAACCGGTTTTGAACACCCCTAGTAGTTACAATACTTAATGCAAGAAAGGCGCGTAAAAGAAAACATTTATGCAAAATACTATAAACAGAAATGGACATGGTCCAACATATAACGGAACGAGCATAGTAATTATTACACAGTTTGTGAAATTGTTTGAAAGCACGATGTCTACTGGGCTATGAGCTACCACTTTGGAGATTGTCGTAAAATATAGTGCATTGTCCAATAACTCAGTAAATTATAGTGTCGCGCACTTAATAATATGGGCATTTGATATCTGAATAAGTATACAAAGACCGAACTTTTTGGTTGTGCAATTTTACAGGTGCAATGAAAATTTCTAACATCATCAAAACTAAATGGCTTAGTCCTATGAAGAGCTAGGTCCAACATAAGTGATGAAAAAGTCCACATTCATAATTTTAATACAAAAAGTCGTGGAAATGCAACTAATACTATTAAGAAGTAAGAACGAAACCGTTGAGTCTTTCTTATCAGTTAAGGTTGTGAATGCCTAATTTTTGGATAAATCTTCTCTTTCACACTCCCAACAACCAAACTTGGAACTATAAACATGTATAATAAGATCCAATAAACTTACCATACCAAAAATCATAATGAAATGAACAACATGAATATATGAAAACCTTATCATATGTTGGCCGTTTAGTCGTTGTTCTTTTAGTGTAAGCCTTGGCTCATGTGTTCTCTTACCGAGTATTGATTTAGCCATAAGATATTTGATTTGTAGAATTTAAACTAAAATGCCCGTTGATAACAAGAACTTGACAGTCATACGTAGCATCGTATCATGAATTGATATAAGAATATAGTTTTTGTACAACGATAAAATTAACTTTGGGAAATATGTTAAGTTGTCGATAAAGGATGACTTTCAGAAAGGTAGGCGACCCTTCCGCGCAACTTTATATTTCCGCGGTACATCTCATGCAACACGAAACAGTCCGACAAGAGAACTATTGCTACTTTGAAGGTAAAAACAACATTTGTCAAGAGCGTAATTAGATAAGAAACAAAGGTACCGACAACTGTCGAATTATAAGACGATTACAACTTAGAAGTTGTTCAATGTTACTATAGCATTACATAGAAAAACCCAGTAAGAGATGGAAGTACCATAGATTACACAGGTACAACCCAGTTTACTGCACCAACTCGATAATATCACAATCATAGCAAATACATAATTAATTAGACAGTGACACTTCTCGCTGAGCTTCATGATAGCTTACTCAACATCGTCTTCCACGGTGTTGACTCGCCCACATTCATCAATCCATTCACTATATCTATAGGAACAAAACAGGTGGTGACTAATAAAGGAATAGTGTCACAAGTAGAGTTAGCAAGAGTATTCTATACACAAAAATTTGTATGAGATTATCCAACATGTTATACCAACCCATTAACACACTGTGTTGTTGAAGTATAAATATCTAAGCACTTGGGTTAGGCTTACATGTGAGACTATCACACAGCACCTCAGCTTTCTAATATTAAAATAGGCCAAAACTTACATGCCAATACATTTAGTTAAAGTTGTGACGGAAGTGCTGAAGCTCGTTTCTTCATATCACTGGCGACAAGGTAAGACAATACAGGTGAGTCCACCAATAATTAAAGTTGCGTCTAAAACTAAACAAATAACTCGAGTCTGAGGCATGTGTCTTCACATGACTTAATACAAACTTTCGGAAAAATTTGTAGCATTAACCTAAAAACACAGTAGGAACACCCTCAAACAAATCGTAAACAATTCAGATAATAGTAGATAGAAAGAACGCGCGAGCATAAGCAGGCAAGGCTGTTTACCCCAAAGTGAAAAGGTTCGATCCTCTTTTTTTTCTTTCTCGAACGGAGTGATTCATGCATCAAGATCTAGTTGGGCACTAAAAAATATGTAACAAAAAAAAGTACTCGTACAACCGTACCTGACAAAAATAATTCTTCCACAAACTATCTGCTTTTTTAGAACAACAATCCCAAGCTTATTCAGCCATCCTTGCCTTGCACCAACTTCTGACATTGAACGGTTACCCGGCCTACACCATACATTAACCACATTGATTAAACGCCATCTATTTTAAAAACGAAACACTTAAATTAAAATCAAAACTCCCACAAAATAACTAAGATGTTAATTGTTTCATTCATTAACTCACGGAAATGTGAAGTCCACTGGTGGGAAGCACGTAGAGTCTAGGAAGAAATAATCACTTAGAGGTACATTAACTACAATATGGGGGAGGGGTGGGAAATGATAGAATCAAGTGGAAGATGATATGTGCATAACTAAATATGCATAACTATCTCATATGAGCATTTGCGGAAATTGCTTTTTACTATATCGATCTTCTTTATAGCCATCATATATTACCCCACCAAGACTAGAGACAAATTTTTTGACAAGTGAGTTGGTGAGGAGTAAGTAAG
Organism: Heliosperma pusillum; assembly: GCA_022085475.1. Classification (NCBI taxonomy): domain Eukaryota; kingdom Viridiplantae; phylum Streptophyta; class Magnoliopsida; order Caryophyllales; family Caryophyllaceae; genus Heliosperma; species Heliosperma pusillum. The sequence goes on from JAIUZE010000720.1 coordinate 66,131, forward strand.
AAGTAACTAAATATGCATAACTATCTCATATGATAGAAACAAATTTGTTGACTTTACTAGCGGATTATCCGTCAAGACTAGAGACATAATAAATTCAATTTAGTCACTCTTATGTCAATTAAAGATAACCTAAATACTTACCAAAGTAAGCTTCATCATTCATACGAAGAATGCCTTCTAAAAGATTTACTAAGAGATCTATCAATAATTCTAGTGAAAAGATAATTGGAAAGGTTTTCGATGTCTATTATTAAATGATTCGATGTACATATATAGCCGAAAAAGTCGATAAGACTAGGAAACTGTTAAAAGAAGAAAACTAGGAAACTAAGCAACCACAAACTCAAAGGTTACCAAAACACAAATTGGGTAGGCTTGTCAAATTACAATATTTATAAGGAAAATGGATGGGAACAATCCCACCTTTTAGTCATCTTCCAAAAATGATCCCACCTTTCAATTTTCCAAAAATAATCTAATCTTTTAACCTCGAATTGGGCAGAGGAGTTAGGTGGTCGTGGGCTCGAATGGTGATCACACTAACTTTAATGCTCTGTTGGGTGCACTACAGGAGAAAGCTCGTTTTGCGACGGATTAATCCGTCGCAAAACATGGTATTTCCGTCGCCAGAAACAGTTTTGCGACGGATCGTGTCCGTCGCATATTTTCGTCGCAAACAGTAGTTTATGAGACGGATTAGTCCGTCGCTAACATAAATAGCGACGGATTACAGGTGGCAGTCAAGTCAAATAATAAGTATTCAGATAACATTAAAGGAACTGTCAACCAAACTTAATCGTCAAATAACAATTAAAAAAATAATTAGTATTTACCACCTAAATGGCATAAAAGATTCAAACACAGTCCCAAAACGGAAACTATTCAAGAATTACGCCTAATGTATAACTCTTGAACGGGTACTAGGTCTAGCATATATGAACAAAAAAAAAATAGTCTAATTAATCATAAGAACGCAAACATAAACATAAAAATAAACACAATTAAACTTAAACAAAATAACGCAAACATAAACACAATTAAACTTAAACATAAACATATATACCACACTAATTAAACTTAAACAAAAAAAACTTGGACTTATACTTAACAATAACTAAACTTAAATCAAAGCAAAAAATTAACTTAAACCAATATAACTTATACTTATTAATAATTATAATTAAACTAATTAATTTAATATAAACTTAAACTTATATTTAATAATAATTAAACTAATTAACTTAATATAATAATTAAACCGAGTTAATTAGGGGCGGGGCGGGGGATGGCAGCGGCATAGTAGTAGCCACGTCGGTCCGGCAGCGGCAGAGGGGAGGGAGCCGGCCGGATCTGGGCAGGGGAAAGGTGAAAGGACAGGGGCAGGGGAAAAGGGAAAGGACAGGGGAAGGAGAAAGGGGGAAGAAGGGGAAGGGGAAGGGGAAAAGGAGGGGCATGTGGTCCGGTGGGTGGGGCGTCGGCCGGAGAAGAAGACAGGAAAACAAAAAAAAAAGAGGAGAAAGAGAGGGAGAGAGAGACCTGGGAGAGAGAGGAGGGAAGGATTTAGTGGGGAGTTGTCGTCGTCGTGGTCGTCGTCGGAGTGAGGGTCGTGTCGTCGTCGGAGTGAGGGATTTTGGGATTTTTCGATTGATTTCGATTTTGATAAAGGAAAGAAATGGCGACTTTGCAAGTCATATAATAGATTCTGCGACGGAATATCCGTCGCAATTCCGTCGCAGAAGCAGGCCCACGTGTCACCTTTTTTTGTTAAACGTTTGGTCAAATTTTTAATCTTGCGACGGACAATTCGTCGCAATTCCGTCGCAATTACTGATTAGCGACGGATTATCCGTTGCAGAGGTTCCCGTCATGTAAAAAGTTGGGCGCCATATGTAAAAAAGTACTGCGACGGAAAATCCATCGCAAGTCCGTCGCAAAATGTAATACCCGTCGCAAAAGCCGTTGCAAGTATGTTTTTGCTACGGATTTAATATCCGTCGCAAAATTTCCGTCGCTAATATAGCTTTTTCTTGTAGTGGTGACTGGGTCGTTGTATATTTGAGGAGGAGCAAGCCTTTTCGAGCTAGCGGGCGATGGTCGAATTGAGCTCAATTTGGTGGTAAAATGAGGTAATTGGGGTGACAAGTTTAAATTTGGTGAAGTGATTAGTATATAGAATTATGGTGGGTGTTGTGTGGTTATGGAGAGCCATGAACTGTCAAAGGTAAGAGTAAACAAGCAAGACAGATGAATTATGGTTGGTGTTGACGCTATAGGGTGGTAAATGTTGATGCTTTGTTTTACTCCATTATGGACTCGTATCAGGTAAAATTAGTACTCCCTCCTATCCACACCAATGGTAATATGATGAAAATTGGAGTATTTAAGAAAAGGTGGAAAAAGGAGGGGTGAAAAGGGAAAAAGTAGGTGGGGTAGGTAATTATGGGTTTAATTGTGGGGTTGATAGAATGATAGGTGGGCCATATAATGGCATTTTATGTAAATATCAAAGGGGAATAAGGATAACAAAGTAATGTTGTGTGTCAAATAAGGTATGTTACCATTTGTGTGAATCGTCCGTTTATGGTAAGTGTTACCATTGGTCTGGATCGGAGAGAGTATTATAAAAACCTACTTTAGTTAGTTACGAATATTATATCATAGAAAGTTAGGTTTTTCAAGATTTGTTTTAAAAGATTTGAAGAAGAAAAAAAGGGTTGGTAATAAAGTAAAGAAATTAAAACAGAATTTAAAAAACACCACATTATCTATTTAAACAAGTCATTCTTATGGAGGGATTGTTTGAAGAAGATAGGGCTTAAAGATGGGATTGTTTTTGAATTATTGAAACATGGGATCGTTTTCGGAAGATGACTAAAAAGTGAGATTGTTCTCGTCAGTTTTTCCTATTTATAAAGTTTTAGGCTCACTAATAATGTAGCACAAGATTTGTAAGTTAAGGGTCAAAGCCAAGGATATGTAATGGTTTCAAGTGTCCTAGAAATGTCACAAATAGAGGGGGGGTTTTGTTTTAATTTGGTCAAGAATTACTACTAGCGATGATAAATGAAACTAAGCAAGTCGATAATAAACAAGCTCTCGCCTCTCAATTTTGACCAATTAACAACATAAATCAAATCATTGGCCAATTCGTAAAACAATTTCAATTCAACTCTGTAACTAACAACTAAGTATTAAAAGAACTACCTTAATTTCTAAGCAAATGATCAATTCTTATAGAAATAAGGAACGAGCATACCCTAAGTCGGCCTACACTTCTACCCAAATTGATTGTCCTTTCCCACAATATAAAAATAATGAAAAGCGTACAATAATCAACATATAAAGAGCAATTAGTCTTGCTTGTGACGGATCTATCCGCCACAAGCTTATGACGGGTCGGATCCATTTCACAAGCTTGCAATTGATTTTCTACTTACCCTCCCACTTGCAAGCTTGTGAGAGGAATTCGACCCGTCATAAACTTATGACGGATAATGACCGTCACAAATGAGAATTTGTGTAGAAAGAGTTGCTACCGAATAAGACTACGATGAGAAGCATACAATAGCCTATAACAATTCTATAAGTAATGATATCAAATTGATTGAAAAACAATACAAGACTACTATCATGACTCAAAACCAACCATGGAATAATCAAACTTAAGAGGAAATTGAAATATAAGTAGCCTGAAAACTTACATTGCTAATGACCTAGTAGTAAGGGGTGGCGGCCGCTACCCCAAACGTAAAAAATCAGTCTAAAAGACGGATTTGCGCTACCCCAAATATTGTTAAATAATAAATAATCAAATGTTATCTCACTAAATGTACAATAAACATCTTGTGGTTTAGTGGTAAATGATAGTTTCTCACCTCCCTCCTCGGGTTCAACTCCCATCAGAAGCAAATTCCTTCTTTTTTTCCCTCTCAATATTTTAACCAAATTTTTTTGGCTACCCCATACATTAAATCCTAGTTCGTCCCTGCTGATGATTCAAGAATCGAGACAAGAGAAATGAAACTACCCTACCAATCTAAGTTCTTTCCTCTACTTTTTGTGTGTTTTTTTAGTATCTAAAAGATGATTAACAACTTCCTAAAACATAGAGTCTATAACCCCCAAAAAATGAGGTAATCTACTATCTATTAGTCTATTATACTCCCCCTCTCTTCAAGTCCAAATAACACATGATGTCATGACACAGAAAATAAGGGCAAGATAAATAATAATAAAAGAGAAGTAGTGGGCCTGAGTAATTATTGATAATTGTATAAAAGTTAAAAGTCTAAATAGAAGATTAGTCTAAAGTTTCCCACCAAGTGGGCTGAAAAATTGAATGTCCCACCAGAATTTACTTTCCCACCAACTGAAATTTTTGAATGTCCCACCAAAAATTGAATGTCCCACCAGTATTTAAATGTCCCACCAAAATGAAACACCTTCACTTTGTCATTTCACATTTTTCATTGATGGAAAAGTTGAGAGCTAATTCCAAAATATTGTCCAAATTACAACAATAGTCAGAGTCCATATTACAGTCCCAAATACAGTCAAAATTACAGTGCCAAATACAGTCCAAAATACAGTACAAAATACAGTCCAAGATACAGTCCAAAATGCACAAATTTCCTAGAGAAAACATAGTCCAATGGTGGGTAAAAATTTGACAGAAAACCAGATGAAGGATGTTGTACTATGGCTGCTTCGACAGAGTGAAAATGGAACCCTTCCACGAGGCGTCTTCAACGAAGCCGCTGAAAAATGGCATGTTACAAGGCAAAGAATATCATTTCTTTGGAAAAGGGCTAAAAAACAACAAGAATTGGGTGATACACTAACTTTCAAAAGTAATCGTTATGGAAATACTAATCACAAAAGGATCCTGCCAAATATCGAGCAAATTAAAGCCATTGAATTAACAAAAAGAGATACCATAGAGGCATTGTCAAAAACCCTTAAGGTTTCAGTTGGGCGTGTTCACTCTTGGGTGGTTGAAGGGCTTCTAAAGCCTCACACAAGTAGGCTTCATCCACAATTAACGGAAGAAAATAAAATTCACAGGCTCAAGTTTGCACTCGGAGCATTAGAGGTACGTCAAGAACGAAATCAGATTTTATTTAAATATATGTGTCACATAATTCACATTGACGAAAAGTGGTTCTACCTTTCGCGAGAGAACAAACGATATTATGTGGTAAATAGGGAAGACTTAACATAACGATCTTGTCAATCAAAGAGGTACATTACGAAAGTAATGTTCATGTGTGCAGTTTGTAGGCCACATTATAACGAGGTTGGTGAGATGATTTTCGATGGGAAGATTGGATTATTCCCATTCACAATTGAGCAACCAGTCGTACATAAAAGTACAAATAGAGTCGCGGGTACTTTGGAGACAAAAGCAATAGATTCAATCACTAGAGTTGTCATTAAAGAATGTTTAATCAATAAGATAATACCAGCAATTAAAGCTAAGTGGCCAGCATCATCAAGCAAGAATATTTTCATACAACAAGATAACGCAAAGCCACACATCAAGAATAACGACCTAGAATTTAAAGAAGTCGCAAGTTCAGATGGATTCAATATAGAGCTGGTTTTTCAATCACCTAATTCACTTGATTTGAACACAAATGATCTTGGGTTTTTTAGTGCTTTGTAATCATTACAAGCAGCTAAGCAAGCAGAAAATGTGGTAGAGTTGGTGAGTGTAGTGGAAGAATCTTTCTTAGAGTATAGTCCAACAAAGTTAAACAAAATATGGTTAAGCTTACAAGGGGTTATGGTTGAAATAATGAAAGTAAAAGGGCACAACAATTTTTCAATTCCACACATGAAGAAGGACCAATTGCAATCACTAGGTGCATCCCAATCAACATTGGGGTAGAAGAAGGTCTTGTACGAGAATGCATACTATATTTAATTGAATTAGCTAGCACAAGTGGGTTGTAAGATTTAATGCTCAACTTGGGATATGATATCTAGGGTTTAAGCATTTGATTAAAAAAGAAGAAGAATAAAAGGTAAGAAAATACAACCTCGTGAATCGATCGAACTCAAGGGAGTAGTATACAAATAAACTCAAATATCCCCTCATCTTCTGATAGATCTGGGTCCAACAACACATGAACTTTTTCCTTAATAACAGGAGGAGAACCAAAAACTTTTTCATAGTGTATATCGTCTGTTTCTTCATACTCGGGTGTATTAGAGACGATTTCAATAACTGGATATGGAAACTAAGTTTCCGGAACAATGGTATCCCATGGATTCAATGAATCTGGCTCAACACACACATGAGAGTTAGAGAAATCATCAATGGATTGCATAAAAATTAGACCAGTAAATGATGAAGAGAGTACGAAGGATCAGATAAGAGACTGAGATGAATGATTTTATTTTAGCGACAGATGAGAGTTAAGCGAGAGAGGCGGCACAAGAGGAATAATGATTTTATTTTAGGGTTTCAAGATTGAGATGAGGTATATGAATGGATAGATACAGAGGAAGATTCATGAATGTGGTGAGATAAGAGTTGTTGGTGGTTGGTATATAAATGTGGGTAAATTCAATGGATCAGTTTTTTTTTGGAGGGAGTTATTAGTGGGTAGTAATGTTAATATAGATATTAGGGTCTTCATGTACTGTGCAAGTGGATCTAATACCATGTCATATTTTGTAAATAACTAATCAACACAAGGACAAAGTAGGAAATAAATAAGCCCAAAAAGGTAATGGTGTGTTTGGACTTAAATTACCCATAAAGGAAAGTAGGTTGTTTGGACTTGAAGGGAGGAAGTATATAAAAGCAATAAAATCAAGTTTGGTTTCCTTTTAAATTCATGAAAATTGAAAAATCATGGGAAGTAGTTAAATGAAGTCTTGTTTAATTGCCCAATTCATGGGAAGATGAACTTCTTATGTAATTCCAATTCCTACATAATGTAGGAAGTCACTTACCTAGGCCCCCCTAGGTAAAAGGTACTCCCTCCGTCCCGGTCATTTGTTTACCTTTGTTTTTGGCACAAAGACCAAGGAAAGGGGAGGGGACCATTTGTGGGTAGTGTCATAAGATGACAAGTGGACAATAGTCCCATTGAGTTATGAAATTACTCATCAAAAGTCTTCCCAATATAGAAAGGTAAACAAATGAATGAGACACCCAAATATGGAAATGGTAAACAAATGACCGGGACGGAGGGAGTATTTCTCACATGAATTGAAGTTCCCACATTCAACCAGACAACAATTATACAATTGACATAATTTCAAGTTCATATGAATTTAATCTTCTCAGTAATTCAATTTTCATATGGCGAACCAAGCGACTCATTATACTTTCAATTCTCATTTCTAAGAAAACTTGGGCAAACAAGAAATTTACAACATAACATAGGAAAAATATATCCTTAAAAAGAAATTAATTATTTAAAAAACAATAAATTATAAAACAAGAAAAACAATAATTTTGTTCGAGTCTTTCTTGTAAACAATCAAAACTAATTTCAGATTATTAATAATAATTTTTCCAATAGTAAATAAAAATTAAAATAAAAACTTGGATATTTACATAACTTCAAAAACGTTGTTGGTAAATTATATTTATAAAGTTTGTTGGTAGTTTTTGATGGATTTGATTTAACGCAGTTATTAGTAGGGAGAAGAGTGAAAGGGAAGAAATAAAAAAAAAACTAATTATAAACAATATGAGAGATGTAAACTGAGAATTGACAGATTGTGGAATAAGAAAGGAAGTGAGTAACATATTCTAGGGTTAGTAGTATTTATATGGAGCCCTAAATTTGTGAGCTTAATCCCTGAGTTTATAATGTTTTAGATAGATTCATTTTATGGACCAATGTTTTTTTTTTTTTTTATTATTATAGACCAATTTTAGAACCGGTTTATTATCGAGTATTTTTTTTAATAGATACGTAGTTCGCAACTTAATGAAAAGTTCAATATCATTTTTAACTATTTATTTATGCATTTAATCAAACTGATGATTATTCAATCCTGTGCAATAAGCCAATAATTATGCACCAGTTTAAAACTAATAATCTTAAGAAATTGAAGCAACACGATTTGTAACCGCCAACAATGAGCTTTGTTGCGACTAATATAAAGCCAACTAGCGGCTGCCCTAGTGGTTGTTTTTTACCAGGTGGCTACGACTAGCGATTGGCTTCCATCTCGTCTTCTTGTCTTCCCTTGACTTCGTGCTTTGATTTGTGCTTTTGGGCCTTGACTCGCCTTCAAACCACAAGGCCCATTGGTTGACATGTATTTGGTCCAAGACATTAGTGCACAAATGTCCAATCACTTCCGAACTGAAAATGTGATCCTTGATATAACACCTACACATTTGATCAGCAACGCGACTTGTGTTTCACTTATAAATGAAGAGCATTTGATCAGCAATAGCCTTCGATCTTTAATTCACCATTGCAAAGAATTAATCCGACGTGGTCAATGGGTAGTTAAAATTGAACATGCCTTTCGGGAAGCCAATAAAGCAAGTGACTGGTTAGCTAACACTGGAGTTACGGGTTCTCTCACCACTACTGTTCTCGAGGTCCCTCCGGATCCTCTCCGTCTCATTTTGCGCGATGACATTTTCGGAGTTACTACTCCCCGTTTAGTCGCTTCTCTGTAATTTAGTTCTGTTGGGGCCTAGCCCCTCTTTAGTACCAAAAAAAAAACCTACACATTAAATCGAATATGTGCAGAAACACAAACAAAAAACGCAACCACTACTCTAACAGCAGGTCTTGTTTGCGACGGATCGGATCTTGCGACGGGTATTTTGTGAGAGGAAATGGGTAGAGGGGACAAGGTGGGCACCCCCCATGTGTTCTCCACTCACCCTTGATGGGTATTTTGTGAGAGAATATGGTATCCGTCTTAAGTTTGTGACGGATAGTGTCCGTCACAAATGAGCATTTGTGCTACTCTAATGCCTAAGTGAGCTAAAGTGAGTATAACTTTTTTTTTTGGTGTATACCATTTGGTTTAATCCGAATTCGAGCTGGGAGGACCACTAAGGTGGTAACGTTCTCCCTCGTGAGTTTTAGCACTACTGCATTCTCAGGACTCGAACACGAGACCTCTGGTTAAGTTAGAACAACTCATTGTCAGCTGATTTATGTGCTCATGGGTAAAGTGACTATAACTATATAACTATAAGTGGCATAGGTAACAAGCTCAGAAATGGGTTAGTGAATATGGCAAAAAAAAAAAAAGCGCCGCATCACAAGTCGAGTTTTTGAATACAAACGAGTTTTGCTATCGAGCGATATACTAATCATTGTAATATTCCAATCAACATATATAAATGTATTTGGTGCTCCTTAGACGATGATATTGAACTAGAAGAAAATGAGTTAGGTTATTGAACATTATTACTCCGTACTTAAAAAATTATTTGTAAATGAGAGCATTCATAGTTTGGACAATGCTACATTTAAATCCGTCCAAGTATGTAGAAACTAACCCATGCTAGCTGTTATAAAGTGGTGTTTTAGGTGACATTATTCCATTAATCAAACTACAGTTTTTGCCAATTATCAAGATCTTACGTTTGATTATGTAGCTCTTATAAAGTGTAAAACATTGCTAATTATTTGTAGTACTAACTCTACTAAGACCATCCCCAAGCAGAGGTCGCGCTAATTAGGTCGCGACCCGGTTTTATTCTTAATCTCAATTTATTTATCTTGACCTACTTTCACCCTCCCAAGCAGAAGGTCACGACCTCGGTCATCAACACAATCATTTTCCACTTCCCACATTCTCTACCCCACTTTCCCTCTTACTTTTACAATTATTTTCCTAACAATTAGTCCCTCCAATCCAATCCAATCCAAACTACCCACTTGCTTTTGGGTGGTCTTCGAGGCAAGACTTTGACCGCGTTTTTCTCCTTTATATATAGAATGATTTTACAAAAAATATAATTTTCGTGACAAAACCAAATATATTACTTCCGTCTTTCAAAGTTCTTTGTATTCCGATTTATAAACGGTCAAAGTTTTGAAAGTTTGACCTCTAAAAAGCATGTGGGTAGTTTGGATTGGATTGGATTGGAGGGAGTATTATTTTTTAATTGCTCAACCAATAAAAGATGAACACCTAGAAGGTCACAAGGTGGTCAGTTTTGTTCAAATATGGTCACAAATTAACCTTTTATTACAAAAGGTCACAAATTAGCATTCAAAGATCACCATTGTATTTGCTTAATTAAGTCATTAACATGACCAAGCAAGGTCATGACCTAGCAATTGACCTTGTTTGGGGATGGTCTAAATGGTAGTAAAAGACTAAAAGTTGTTTTCAACAATTATTGGTCGTAATTGATGATTACCTTGTCAAAAGAGGAAATCGACCCAAAAAATTGTATTTTTGGTCCAATATGAAAGGTAGCTTTTTGATTGTGTGGCATGGCAAGACATTATCATAGATTATGGTTGGACATCACATCATCATTTTTTCCTTGATGGGTTTACCACTTAGGCATATTCGGTGAAGGCACTAAAGATGGAAAAAAAAAATATCTCACAAAATAATGCACTTCTTCTAGTATTAACACCAGAACTGAGAAGCAAAGTGGTTTGAGTGTACTGGAGCGTGAGAGTGTCTCAAACCATTTTAATGGCAACAAATCAAGAAGTCTTGGATTCGACTTCCTACACGGGAGTGCTGCTCCTATCATCAAGGGTAACATTAATGACTTACCTGGTCCCGGGCTTGCAGGGTGTTCCCTGACTCACAAAAAAAAAACACCAGAACCGAGATACCAAGTAGTAGATGATTAACATTTTGCCTAATGTTTTTCAGAGACGTCAAGACTCAAGAGATGGGAATCGGGACAGTTGGGTTGGGTATGGGTCGGATCAAGTCGAGTCGAGTCGGGTCATATCGGGCCAGACTCCCCTTTCGGATTGAGTCAGGTTCGGGTCGCTATCGAGAGGAGAAAAAGTATACATTTACACATATAAAAAGAAAAGAAACAATTTACACATGAAAGAATAGGCGATCATTTTCAGATATCTAAGAGAAACGTAAAATAAATTAAAAACTAAGTACTCATCTTAAAAGAAAAATATAAAAAAGTTCAAAACTGAGTCCACACAAAAGAAACGGTTGGTCTCACTTGTGATGGACAACTTGTGATGGACATATCCGTCACAAGTTTATAACGGATCGAATCCCCTCTCATAAGAAGGCAAGTGAAAAAGCAAGTGAGATCCAATGATTATCCTCCCACCCGCCTCTTTGTAAAAGGAAATCGAACACGTCACAACTCACCCGCTTAGGAGAGTTTATTTGTGCAAAAGAAATTAATGTCCTCCTAGAAAAGCAATCCAAGTCCATGTTTAAAATCATTATTTTACCCAATCCAAACATATAAGTTGATATTCATGGAAGCAAGTGCAATTTAAGATCTTTCGGTTGCATAATAGGAGCATCTTATATTATTATTATTTAAAAGAATTGAAAATGTATCCGGCCAAGAAATAAAATAATCCGTATCTTTTGAATGATTAATGAATAAATTGGAACAAAGTCGGGCATGTGATCGACCCAATGAATGAATCAATGATGCAAGGGATGGCTCCAAAATCCCATACTTTAAATACTTTACTTTCCACTCATAAATATAAATAAATTGTACAAACAATAGGCCCCTCTCTTTTACTAATGTATTACTCCGTATGTTGTTTATACTTGTCGACCTACTAATTTGTTTTATGTATTGCTCCAAATAAATGCATTTATTTTGTCTTGTAATATACGGAGTAATAGTTTTAAATAAGAAATAAAGTTGCGTGTATAAGATTATTATTGGTGTTTGAGTAGGAATGTAGGATAAGTTTGTGAAGTTAGAAGGTAAAAAATCATTAAGGGACAAACTAGTAAATTGAAATTTAGTACCCTGGAATATTAGCCGAGCAGTAGATTTTGCTTAAGACAGGTCGGATCTTGCAACGGGTATTTTGTGAGAGGAAATGGGTAGCCCCCCATGTGCTTTCCACTCACCATTGATGGGCATTTTGTGAGAGAATATGGTATCCGTCTTAAGCTTAAGACGGATACCTCCGTCTTAAATAAGAATTTGTGTTAGCCGAGAGTTTTACAATTTGTATTACAAGGAGAATTTCCCCAGGCGAGTCTCTTTCCGGGATCACCAATAGTACCCTTGAAATGACGTTGACATCATTTATCTCATTGTTTTGTCTCATCTCATGTTATACTACCTTAATCTTAAAATAAGAGATGCGATAAAATAAGAGAATCTGCTCTCAAAATGATATAAGCATTCCGCTTTATAAAATTTTGTTTACAAAGTAATGTCGCAAACGTAAAAATGAAGGTATTTTAGAACGACACAAAAGGGACATAGGATATAAAAGGTCGTATATCAATAATCAAAACAACAAAGAATACATAATTTACATGAGCAAGAAACCAATACAACAAAACTAAAATGGCACATCTCCTCCATGAGACCACAAGTCCAACAACCCTTGAATTTCAAGCTCCCATCTTTTGTCCACTCATGAGTGTATATTTTCAAAATAAAAATAATCCAAAAAATACTAATCCACTAATTTACATATAACATTACACTATATAATTAACTAATTTTTTTTTCAAAAAAAAATTCTTATCTAAAACTTCTAAATTATTCAATCATCCCCTCATGATTTTAGTCATTGCGCCATAACGATAGACATATCGCCTCAAAATACGATCACAATGGCCATCGCCAACATCTATAAAGTACTACAACGCGAGGTCTTGGCCCAAATTCGATCCCGTGAAGTAGAGTTCCAAAAAATGTTTTATTTAATCCCCAAAATAAGAACTAAGCACAAGAATTGGACCTTAATCCATTGCATTAGGACCAACACAAGCCTTCAAAATAGGGTTCCAAAGCCATTGAACCAAGAACTTCCTCCCATTTCTCCCTAACAAATTATAAGTCTTTCCTTCCCTATCTCTCATCACTTGTCCGGTGTACCCGCCACCGCCTCCGGTCCCGTACAACCCCTCACACAAGTCCCCAATCTCGGTTGGAGCTGTTGGGTCTTCGCCTGCGTACCAGGCATTAATCAATGGGTTTGATGAAAGCTCAGCCAGTTCATGCCCTATTATGCTTATCATCCCGTCAACCCCTACGTCGTTGTTTGGCGGCTTCAAGGCGGTTAAGCCGCTACCAGCCATGTATGCCGGGATGGCGAAAGGGTAAGCGCAGACGTCGGCACATTGTTTTCCAGAGTTCCCTATCCAAGCGTATGGCAGTGTGTACCTAATCACATTCAATTCAATTAGTTGGAGTGTGACATTCATTACTAAATTAGTTATTTCTTTATTCCTCTTTACTTCAACCCGAACTATCATATTTACAAAAGACATTCATTACTAAAGTCACAAATTATAGAAAAAGACCATCTTACACTATGAAACCGTCTTGCACAACAATTATGTAAAAGTCACAAATGATAGAATAAGACCGTCTCACCGCGTCATATATCTTCCTTTACCCGATAATTAAGGTATAAAGCTACAAAGTGGTTTAAAGCATTAAAATGGAAAACCTCAGATTTCAAGACCCCAAAGTGCTAAATATTTCAAATCTTAGATTGCCCCGAGGTGAAATTAATGAAATCAAAGGACAGAAAATTAAAGTTAAATCTTTCAATAAGTCTCGTTGAAGACTGTCTTCAGCTTAAGATAATGGGTGAAAGCCAAATACGAACGGTTTAACGAGAAATGTAACCATTACTATTTCCTAAGCTAGAACGCGTTGTTTGTCACTTAGTTACTTTTTATAGTTAAACTTGTCACAAAAGGCCCGTTTTCAGCCCGTCTTCAGTGAGAATTTGGCTAAATTTTTAGGCTAGTAACAACTTTATATCAGTCAAAAGTTTAAAAGAGTCAAATATCAGCCCAATAAAACAATTAGACAAACGTCTTATTTCTCGCTATCCATTTCGTTGTATATTCGACCCGTTTAACCTTAAGATGGATATACGGTCTTAAATGAGAATTTGCCAAACATCCAATTAGCTCAAAATTTCAAGCACCTAAATTTATTCAGAAACAAGTAATCTCGAAAATTCAGGCATCAAAACCAAAACTAAATTCAAAATCCATGACATAAACAAATCCAAAATGATTAGAAATTCAATTAATAAGGTAAAAAAATAAACATACCCGACTAAAGAGGGAAAAGTGAAGTAATGAAAGCCACAAACAGCCCTGCAATAATCCTGCATAGTAACATCAACAGCCGTCAAAATAAGGTAAATCCCATGCTTATGATCCACTGGAAACGGCGCCGTTTTAACAGCATTAGCAATCACCAGCTGTACAGACAATCTTGTCAAGTGGGTCCCTTGGGAGTACTTATGGTCGGAATATTCCCCGGCAACAAGAATATTCCTTGACACGTTAGCACCGGTTTGATCAGTATAAAGCGACACCGTTTTCCACCACTCCGACACCGTATTAACCTCCTTCGCCTTCGGGTTATCCGAAGGCGAAATGGAGTGGATGAAGTCTTTTATAATAGATTGTTGTTTTGAAGCCCATCGTCCGTACCATATAATGTATACGTTTATAGGAGATGATGATAAAACCGGGCCCATGTGGTATTTTAGGTCTACTAAATTTGATGAACCTTCGAATTTTTTGGAGGTTTTTAAATTAGGGAGTTTGGGGTTTATTATTTCCGGGTTTATTTCTAAAGTTTGTGCTACTTCTTTTGATAATGTTAATGTTAATGTTAATAATAATAATGTGAGGGTAGTAAAGAGGGAGAAAATGGGGTTTAGGAGTGACATTATTTGTAATTGGTAAAGAGAGAGGGAGTGGAGGGAAGAGTGGTGAGTGTGAGAAAAGGAAGAGGATGAAAGTAGGGGTTTATAGAGGGGAAATTGAATGGGCTGGAGACAGCTGCAGTTAATTAAGTCTCCACTTGCCTTGTTTTAATGTTGTGGACTTGTGGTGCTGTGTGAGTATGTGAGAATTTGGTGATTTTTAGAACAAGAATTGAATTGCCATATTTTTCAAATTATTCTAAACCAATCAACATTGCCAAATAATTTTAAGAATATAGTGATAATAATACCAATACTCTCTGTGTTCCACTAAATTAGTACAAGTATTAATTTATCTTTTAGCACAAATATTCTAGGAACTAATAAAATAATTATACTATTTAGTTAAGTGAAATACTACTTCACTCGTTTTATTTTTTAAGAGAGACCAATTAAAATAAGTGTATCAGTTATTATTATCTATTTTCAATTATGGTAAGTTTGTTTTATCCAAAAATACATGTGCAATGTGAACATAAGTGTAATACTCCGTATTCTTATAGCTGAGTAATTGATCGAATGAGATGTACTCGACCGAGTAGGTGGGGAGTATCACTTAGGGAGACTATTGTAGTCTTGGCAAATCGGGTTGGGCCCATCGGGCGGCACAAACCCGACCTAGTTCCGGCACGACATGAAGTTGAAAACCGGCCCGGCCCGAGCGTGCCTTAGGCGGGCCACGACGTAAGGAAAAGAAAAAAAAGGCGGGCTTTTAGCCCGACCCAGCACGAACCCGAGAAATCAGGCACGGTTAGGCACGAAAAACGGCCTGAGCATGGCCCTATACGGCCCGACCAGATTTACCACTTTTAAGTGTATTTTTTTTCCAATTTAATACACTATAAATACCCCCCCATTCAATTCATTTGATTAACAATTCAATCATTTCTCTCTTATCTTACAATCTTCTACTTATAATCTCCTACATACTTACAAATAACAATCTCCTTATAATATAGTTATAAATTCTTCTTCTAATTACAATTAGTCAATTACTAAATACGGAGTATATAAACTTATTATATAAAAAAACTTTATTATTTTTTAATCATTTATAAATACCCCATGCGGAAAAAAAAAGGCATACAAAAAGGCCAATCGGGCTAGGTACGGGCCGCGGACAATGTTTACGATTTCAGGTCTAGCACGGCACGACCCAAAGGCACGAAAAATCTGGCCTGGACCGGGCCAATTTCCCGGCTAGGCACGACGGGCCGGCCCGAAGTACGACACGGCACAGCCCATTGCCAGCACTAGACTACTGCCTAGGTGGCACTCGACCGAGTAAGTGAAGTACTCGGACGATTACGGTAGTGTACTCGGTCCAGTGTCTTGTGTACTCGGCCGAGTGTCCCAGTCTGGTTCGTAATATTTATGCCGTTTTGATTAAGATGATTACGGGTATAATTACGCTCGACGGTTTTTTAATCATTTTTCTAATCACCCTAAACACCCTTAATCAACCCAATCATATCTTAGCTTGAAATCCTTATCTTTTGGCATTCAGGATTGTTCTTTCGCATTCATTGTACTATTAAGTGTCTTAATCTTTAATTAAAGTTAGTATTATTGATTTTTTTTTTACCGTAATTTGGGTTAATATTGGGTTTATAGTATTTGTAAATGGGCTTTGATATTAAATTACCATGTATGATTGTTAGGTGGGGACTTCGTAGAGGAAGGGGTCTAGCTTGATTGATCATCGTTGTATATGACATTGTGATGACTGTGATGATGATTGTGGATGATTGAGACTGGTATATATGTGAGCCATGTCGGTTCACCCCCAGGTTTCGCCTCTTGTGACTTTCGTCACAAGGGGGATTCACGTTAATGAGCCGGATTTGACTTCTTCAATGGGAATATCTCTATTGAGTTCGTTCCTAGTTATGCAATAAGTTTATCAATCTCTTTCTAAGGTTTAATTGGACTCTTAATACCCCAATTTGAATCATGATTAGGATTAATTGATTGATGGTAGTATATGCGAGCCAATTTGTACGTGATGCATTGTATATGGTTAATCGAATGATTAGCAAGGATGTGCTTGGATATCGAAAGGTAGGGAAGCATTGTGCGTTGTTTAATCATATGAAACAAGTATGAGAGAAGCGGTAGATGCTAGGGTGAAAAAAAACAGAATGTTTGATACGGCTTTGAAGTTTGAAGAGAGAACCGGTTGATCACTAGTTATAGGGGTAAAAGGCAAATTAAGAATTACAAAAAATTAACGAAATTGTGATGTTTCAAAGGCAAAGCAAATTATTACATGTGATATTTTGAGAATAGTAGTAAAAGGGTGAATGATAGAATTGCAAAATGGAGAACATATAGTACCTTTAATTTGAAGAATACAAATGTGTATAAGTGGACCATTACTTTCTTTATCTTGAGCAACAATTGCCCTTTTTTCTTGGGAACCTGATTATTTCTTAAAGTTCTAGATATTCAGGTTGTTGATGATACACCAACTTGATCGTAGTTCATATTCGTACCTTATTCCATGCATGATTCTGTTCCATCATTCACCAAAGTTCCTCTCTTGTTCTCAAGTTGGTGCTCCCAAAATAATGTTTGAACAATTTGTGTTACATTTAGGCCATAAACAAAGAGAATTTAAGATTTCCTTTAGCTAATGTAGAAAAATCAAAGAGTACTATGTTAATTTATGTTTAAATATCTCCCCATTAGACGATTTTCTTTTGAAATCAAGTAAAAACTAGTTTATTAAAAAGATTATATATGTAAAACCACTATGTATTACAAATTTAAAATAAGTAATTATGGGATCCAAATTTTAAATATGCATGATGGATGCGAGTCGAATTCTAATTAACTGCATCTATTTCTTAAAATCCAGATCAAATCTATTTAATAATACTAAATTACATGGATCGAATCAACCTTGGTTCCGATGAATCTAGATACATGGGTCTTCACAAATTGCTTAATAATTAAAATCGACACTAACTATCTTAAGCTTAAGACATGTCAAACACTCTTATCAGTCGAAAAGAACATGACCTTAGTTGTTCAAATTTATAGAAGTTGAACTGAACTAACTTTTATGAGCCGAAGTTATAGGAGATAACTGAATTGGACAAAATTTATAAAAGTTAGAACTGAATTTATAAAAATTGCACTTAACTAATCAATCTAACTTATAGGAACTGAATTGAAATTAAAGAGAATAATTTTACGTGCACAAGAACATGAAATTACTGAATATAAATTCTGAGGTGTATTGCTTATAGACCCACAATTTAAAAGGTTATTGTATTGCTTAGATGGCATCTTAGCTAAAAATTTAGACGAAAAACAAAAAAACAACTCCAAGAGTCTATTTGTTTGGGCATATACAAATCAGTAGGTCTTGCTTAAGACGGGTCGGATCTTGTAACGGGTATTTTGTGAGACGAAATGGGTAGAGGGGACAAGATGGGAACCCCCCATGTGCTCTCCACTCACCCTTAATGAGTATTTTGTGAGAGAATATGGTATCCGTCTTAAGCTTAAGACGGATACCTCCGTCTTAAATAAGAATTTGTGTATACAAATTAATGGGTCAGTGTATTGCTTAGATGGCATTTGAAATACACATCTAGCCAAACAAAATAAAGTGTCATGGTAATAGATGGCTTCCCAAATACTCGTCTGTTCTAGTCAATTGTTTTACTTTGCCTTTTACATGTTTAGGTCGTTTACCAATATAATCCTTCCATTCAACTCCACACTACCTCTATCATTTTTGCACAAGTTTTAAGACAAAAAATTAAAAATTATTAAAGATACATATTTAGCAAGTGGAATTGCTTTATTAGTAATGAAAAGTGGGGTATAACCCAATAATTGGGCCAAAGTATTATTAGGGTGAGTTTTGAGGATCAATTAGAGTGGGCCATCAATGACATTTTTTGTAAATAAATTGTTGGGATAAGGATAGAAGGGTCATTTGCACTTCCTTTTTTAGAAAGGTGTAGTGTGAAGTTGAATGAATGAAAATGGTATATGTGTAGTGTGGAGTTGAAGGGAGGAAGTACATTTCATTTAGAAAATATCTTTTACTATATAAGTTTGAAAATTATAAAATTTTAATATTTTTAAAATGCTCATTAAAACGAACCAAACAAGATCTCACGTGACTATACTTTGTGTTATGCATTGGAATTTTTTTTAAAGATTCTCCCCCTTTATGAATAGTGTTCAAAAAGTAAAGGACAACAATTGACCGGAAAAGAGGGAACACTAATTTAGACGAGCAATAAAATAAAGACTTTTCTAATGAAAATTAATTACGATACATTTTAGACAATGAAGTGAAGAATTGCTGGATGCCTCGTGTGTACAAGATAAGTGTTTGGATTGCATTAGCATTACCATTAGCATGTGTACTACCTTTGGTTAGTAATAGGAGGGATACAGGGAGGCATGAAAATTAAAAACTTAGCATTAGCGTAGATTTATAATCTGTTTGTTGGTCTTATCATGGATTCGGGTTGTAGATGATAAGAATCAGATCGTTAAGTCTTGGAAACCAGTTCAGTAAAAGTTCGGTTTGAGCTGGGTCGAAATGATCTCAAGGCCGAGCTCGAGTTGTTCTTTACAAATTCGAGTCGATCCCGAGCTCAGCTAAACTAAATTCAGAAGTTTGTTTGGGCCCGTTATTAGTGCCAAACTCTACTTTTCTCATTTCTAACCTTGTCAAAATTCAATCTTTTAAAAGTTAGGATTATCTAACTTGATTTTCATAAATTTGTGTTTAAGAGATAACCTAGAGGACTCAGACGGAAATTGCTTTGTGGTTGTCGAAATTTGGAGGATAAGAAGTGTAAGTTAAGGTATGTAACTTAGACAGGTTAGTATATATAACTTTGTTTGTGTAGTTATTTGCCTTAAAAATAGAGTTTTAAATGGAGAAGATGAATTCTTTATGTTGAGATTGCCTAAAAATACATAATTTATACATGTTGATGGCCTCCTGGAGTTATGGGACTCGTATGTTGACGGTTGTTATATTGTTGTTGATGATTATGATTATTACTAAGTACTCCGTATATTGTTATTGAAGTTGATGTAACATTATCATGGTTTTCTGCCTTTGTGCCATTTACCTCGTCAGTAACCCCGTCAACCATAAAAAAACGAAACACATTTAAATGGATATCCATTTTGTAAGAGAATGGGTTGTGCTGGTCTTCTACGGGAAAAAGGATTATACATCGGAGGTACTACTTCAGAGTAGTATGATTTTGAGTTTTTGTGCATTTTTTTCGAGCTTCTTAAAGTTTATAAATTAAGTTTTATATATTTAATATATGATGTTTTTTGAGTTTTATTGTAATTTTTTTGAGTTTAATGTTCAAGTTAATAAACTCAAAAACTATATAATAAAACTATACTATACTCAAAAACTTTATTGTAAAGCTCAAAAAATATATTCTATGTGGTAGTACATCAGAGGTACAATCCACTTACTGGTCTTCTACATGTACCCTCTCGTTACCAATACAGATACATCTTATGGGGTGTTACACATGTATACTGTTGTATCTTCTGTACAATATTTTGTTCATTAACTCTCCTAATTCTCTCCTTGATTATAGTATTTTAATTTGTTATGGCAATAGGTTAGTCCAAAAGAATTTACTGACTATGTATATAAACCTGATGATTAGAGGTGGTAATCCGGTTACTCGAGTCGGTTCAATGCGGGCCAGGTTATATCGAGTTCGGGTGGTATCAGATCAGTGATGGATTCGTGTCAGTTACACTTCATGTCGAATCATCTTCAGGTTAGATCATCAACGGGTGGCAAGTCGGGCCAGGTCATTAGCTGGTCAGTATCGGGCTATATTGTCAGGGTATAATTTATCCTATGTATTTAGTTTTTATGGGTAATTTTATGTTAAACAATGTATAGAAGTATTAATTGTAGCTTTAAGTGGAAACAATTATAATAGGGTCCTGATTTTCGCATTACATATTTTAGTCATTTTAGTATACTATTGACAATTATACCCCTCTCTCATTTCCCGTATCATTTTCCTCTCTAACTTCTTTCTAATATTTTCTCTCTAATATATTCATCAAAAATTTGACAAACTTATTGGCCTTGGGCAGGGCCGACGCCGGCAAGTATGGCCGACGCCATCCTACCAGAAAAAAATTAATTATGGTTTTTAACCTTGTACCAAACAAATGGAATTAAAATATAGAAAAAAAATGAATTGGAATACAATACATTGACAAAAATAATCAACGTTGTACTAAATAATACTATACATTACAAACTACAAAGTACAATACTATACAGTACAAACTACAATCATATGCAGTACAAACTAAAAAAAAACAAAGGCACAACCCTATCGCCGGCCCCTCGCTTTTACACCGGCCGCACCTACAACCACAACCCTACACCAGCCGCCCCCACACCAACCTCTTTCAACCAGAGCCCCTACACTAACCTCCTTCAACAATAAAAAGAAATTTAAAACACTAATTACATTAAAACCCTAATTAAAAAAGCAATAAATAAATTCAAATATAAAAACTAGTCAATTTTATTAATGTGATCAGATTAACGTATTAAATACATGTTCGTCATTTGAATAATCGTTCATACTTGAAAGTTTGTTTATGGAATTTGAAGAAGGTTAAGGGGTAGAGAACGGGTAGGGGGAATTAAGTTTGGTGTGTTTTTTTTGTGAAGGGTAGTAAATGGAAAGCTTGATGTAAAAAATCCTAAAATGGGTAAAAAAAATGTAGTGCGAAAATAAACTCTGTTATAATAAATGTCAACTTGGTCCTATTTGCACCATTGTTAAGCTAGTTTATTATCGTGTCATCCATCGGGTTGAGTTAACACTGGCTCACGAGCCGGGTCAGCTTAATTCATTGTCGGGATCAGGTTGGAAAACTAAAGTTGCTATCAGTGTCAGAATATAAACGCAAAATTATAACTGAATAACTTGATTATTATTGATGAGACGGTTACATTATATAGTGGAGTTACCTTAGGTAATAATCCAAGAATATTCCCAAAGATAATATCCTAACTAATATATTATCTAATGATAATATATTTCATAATATTTTCTAATACAATATAATCTAATGATACTCCTAATATACTCTAATAATCAGTTACCGGGTTAGCCTCGGGTCGGGTCGGTTTGGTTCACCCAATTTTTGGGTCGGGTCGGGTCGGGTTAGCTTTTTCCAGCTTTATATGATGATATGTTAATCCCCCTTATACTAAAAGATTAAGAGCTTACTAAAATTTTCCCGCCTAAATAATTTGTTTTATAAATAAACTTTACTTATATCATATCTACAATTAGGTCTACTATTCTAAATAACTATATTCTTTATAAAAATGGTATGATATTTTTTCAATTTTTATAGACATATTTATAGGATATTCTTCTGATTTTGTTACATAAATTAAATTGTCGTATTATGTGATTAAAATATTTTACAGTTATTATTTTGTTATCCAAATGACCAAATATGGTAACACGAACACTTTTTTAGCAAACGTTTTCCAAATAATTCTATCATTCTGTCTTTTGATATGAACATATGTACTGCAAGTTAATACTCCGTAGTATTCATAGACAAGTTAATAGTATTGATAGATAATTTGTCTTATAAAACAAAAAAACTTACAAATTATATATATTTTTTCGTACATTTAAACTTAATATCTATCTCTGCTCCATATATAGTATATGAACATTTAAATTATGGTTATTTTTAAAAAAAAAAATCATTTAGCATATACAAATATATTTATTACAACACTTATCTTATCTGATTGTATTACCAATGTCACTTTTTCATATTTATATGATGTTTTTTTGTGGATATAATGGTACAACAACAATATTTTTTTTTCAAATAAAATTAACAATGTTTCGGTAGAACCGACAATCTTATTAGAAGTAAAAATGTTCAATTTTCTCTTTTCTACCTCTTAATACGAAATATTAATAATAGTAAATTATATAAATAAATTTCAATTGGAGTTATACGAGTAATGTAATTGTTAAATACTGAAATATTTTAATTTAAAAAGCCGTTCATTCGCGCGGGATTTCATATTAATGAAAATCAAGCAATTAACTTCATATAACGAGGACGGGTCTGTTTGTTAACCGTGCTCCATATGCGATCACCGGAAGCGCGGAAATTTATTGGATAATATAAGATGGTTCGGCTTTCAACCGTACTAAACGAGGCGTTCTCTTAGCCTAAAATTGTAGTACTGATGGTGTGAAAGAAGCAGTCCGACACGCAATACTTTGGTGGAGACAGTCATTATATTGATGATGGCACGAGAATACCTCATAACTTCTGTGGTCAGAATATCATGAACTCAACGCACTAAGATCACCCTTCTTTCTCAAGTTTTCGCTTCATACATTACACACTTACGCGGGGAAAAACTAATCTAAATACTTCAGTCTATATTACTCCCTTCCCCTCGGTTAATTATTATCTTATTTCTTTTTAAGATGTCTCAGTCATTTGTTGTCCTTTCTATTTTAGGAAGAATTTTTATATTAAGAAGAATTTCTATGACTAAACTTGATCTCCTAATGAGACTATTTTTCACTTGTCATGCACTAAGTAAAACCACAGATGGTCGCATGCTTTTTCTTTTGTCTTTGTACCCCCATTTGTTTATCTTTTCTATTTTTAGGTGTCTCATTTATTAGTTTAAATTTGTAAATTGAGAAGACTTTTGATGAGCAATTTAATTATCTAATGGTACTTTCATGAGTTCATCCAATACCACTAGCCAAATAGTCTTCTCCACTTTTATTTATTTTTGTACCAAAAATAAATGTAAACAAAAAATGGGTGAAAAAGGATTATAAAGTAAAAAAATTTCATGCAAATCATTATGATAACTGAAACGTCTAATTAGTAATTAGTGTGCATGTGTATGTAGTATTACAACACAAATTCTCATTTATGACGGATCAATCCGTCGCAAGCTTGCGACGGGTCAAATTCCCATTACAAAGAGCAAGTGGGGTGCAAATGAAGCCCCCACTTGCCTTGCCACTTGCTATTTGTGAGGGGGATTTGACCCGTCGTAAGCTTGCGACGAGTCGCCCCGTCACAAGCAAGACTTATTGGTATTACAATACCCAAATGCTCATTTAAGACGAACACTACCCATAGTAAGTTTAAGATATGTCAAATACATATTAAGTTATCTTATTTGTTGCCTAAAAATACCATTGGTTTGTTTTTATTATCACCATGTGTTAATATTTGACCCGTCTTAAACTTAAACAATTACCTAAAAGAGTTGCTACCAAGTATCAACCTTCTATTTCCAAGCTACTCTCTAACCTTCTCACTTCACCAAACAATGGATTAAATTAATACTGTGTGTATATATCGTGTGGAGTCATAAGGTAAGTGGATCAAACAAATTAAGTGATATTTTAATTGATTGCTTGTGTGAGAAGAAGTTAAAAAGAGAATGTAGATAGTATTTCTCATTACCCAAATACTTGGACAGGATTGTATAGTAAGTTGCGGTATCTATTTAGTCGTGGCTGAAGTAACACAGTGAAATTTAGACGGGTGTCAATATTAGTATATATACTTTGTACGGAGTAGTTGGTTTTTCTAATTATGGGCATATCCAATATGAAATTAAAACGAGTTGAATAACACCTTACTTAAATAGATAATACAATTTCTTTTTACTAATTCTTATGTATTTTACTTTTGTGTTGCTATATTGGACCCGTTAACATGTGATGACTAGTAGTATATTACCCAACTTCTATGTGTCCATACCTATGACTTTATGAGCACTTAGATCAACTGATAAGAGTTATCTATCATAACCATAGATCTCGTGTTCGAGATCTGGGAATGTAACAGTGTTAAAACTCATGAGGGAGAGTTTTACCGCCCCAGTGATCCTACCCTGCTCAAAGTTGGATTGAACCGAATGGAAAAAACAAAAAAAAAACTTCTAGGGGTCCATATATATACAGTACAATGATTTTTTTCAATAATAAATTGATAGCATTAGATCATAACCATATTGATCGATTGCATTTAGTTAGCAGGAAGTCTCATTTCAGAAGGGTATGTTCGTAATTCCTTATGTAGTATCCATCCTGAGTTAACACGGATAGAATGATAACATTTACTAATAAAAGTTTACAACTAGTTTATTGTTAAAAAATAATAATTTTAGTTATAATTTTTTGAATATTACACAATTAATTTTTATTAGAGTAAATTAATAAAAACTCCCTTTTATAAATCACTTTTCTAAAATAACTCCCTTTTGAAAACTTTTTAATAAATTACTCCCATAAAATATTCTCAGGTCAAAAATTACACCCAAATTGACCATTCCGTCTCCATTTCCGTCATAATTTGAATTTTTAATTTTGAAGTCTAATTTTTGGACGAAAATACCCTTCTTCTTCCTTAAATACCATTTTTTCCCCATTTCTTCACCTTACTTATAAATTTTCCCCATTTCTTCACCTTACTTATAAATTTTCCTCCTCATCGTTTCCCCATTTCCTCCCCAATTAAGGTATGTTCTTCTATATCTCTCTCAACTTTTATTTTTATTGTAATTAGGGTTCCTAACTCCAGAAATTGGGGAAAAATGGGTTTCTAACACAAAATTGAACTTAACAAAACATCAACAACATGGATAAAAACCCAGAAACATTCTTAAAAAACACATCAATTAGGGTAATTAAACCCAGAAACATTAATCAAATAACTATGATTCGCAACTAATTAAACAAAAAATTAGGGTTTCAAACACAAAAATTAAATCACTGAAAATAAGATTAGGCGAAGAAACTTACAGTAAATAATAATGAAGAACTCAGTAGCTTTCATCTGCAATCGAATTTCGACTATTTGGGGGGAAATGAGATTGAGAGAGAGAGAGATGAGAGAGAGACGGATGTATAGGTAGGAGAAAGAAAGAGAGGAATGGAAAAAGAAATATGAGCTTTGGGTAGGAAACAAAGGAAGGGTATACCGGTCATAAAATAGCCATTTTCGTCTTAAAGTCAATTTGGGTGTAATTTATGACCTGAGAATATTTTTTGGGAGTAACTTATTAAAAAGTTTTCAAGAGGGAGTTATTTTAGAAAAGTGATTTATAAAAGGGAGTTTTTATTAATTTACTCTTTTTATTATAAAATAGCGATATTTTTCTCGTCTTAAGTTATTTACGATTTGGTTAAGGCTATCACTGATTCACTGTATACAAATAGTCCTCTTAACCTTTAAAAAGGTTCAATAATGACCTAAGATAATAGAGTACTAATCAAGCTAGGTTTTCTAATGATGGGTTTTTCCCAACTTTAATCCATCCTTTATGGAGATTGGACGCAGCACTTGGGACACGTAAATGACGGGATGAGCATAGCCTATCCTCAATAGAAGTCAAATTAGCCCCTTTGGACTTTTTTGCCCCTTTTTACTTTATTTATAGCTGTTCAAAATTTTCGCAATATATAATTTACTTATTTTAAAATATATTTTAACGATATTATCCTTCTCATTTTCCGCACTTTAAAAACTACTTCCTCCATTCAACTCCACTCTACCAAATTCTTTTTTCACGTTTGCCGAGACGTGTTTTATGCGGTAAATATCGTTAGCTACGTGTTTGCAAAAATTATAAAAGTTGGATATTAATAATGTACTCGTAAAGACGAATCAAACAAGATCACACATGAATATATTTTCACTTACATATTGAGAGAAAATTGCAATTAGATGCCGACTCATGAATAGTGTGCAAAAATGAAAGTGGTAGAGTGAAGTTGAATTGAGGAAGTATACTACATTGAAAAAAAAGAGAAAAAAAGAGAAAAAAATCCAACAAAATAGTAGGCATGAGTCATGACTCATGAGTCACCACCCTTCAACTCAACGACCAACTTCAAACTACCACCACCGCCACCACACCACCGCCACCACCATCTTATCCCGGTGACCACCACCCGCCACCTGGGCCATCGTTGACCACCGCCTTCCGCCTAACCCTTCCACTGCAACCTAACTAATATTCGTGCGCCATCGCCCGCCCTTTGCCACCACCCTCAAAACTCGCTCCCACCAGCGCGCATACCCCGACAACCAACACGCCCACAAAACGCCACTGTCGACCACCGTCGTTGATCCTCACCCACTTAGGCCGTCCATAATCCATTTATCCGCCACTAAACACTCATCTAAACAACCCAAAAAACGTAAATTGAATAAAATTTATCCAGACAATATATTTTCATTGATAATGCGATTCATTTTTATGAGATCGATGGATTAAGTCATATAGGTTACACATAATCAAACGATTAATGAATCTAATATCTGTCGGACATTCAAATTATCGTTACTAATTGAAGAAATATGAATAATTGAAATGTTGTGTAATTAGGTTTTCAAAGTATTATTGTAGAGTTTTTTTAGGTAGGGGTAGAGTGGTAGACAAATAAAAAGTACTTAGGGGTTGTTTGTTTGCCCCTTAAATAACATAGGAACTCTAATTCATGTGAATTGTAAAAATGGTGAGTTGTTTGGTTGACACAATTCACATGAATTGAGACTTCCCATGAATTCCAATTCCTCCAAAAATGGAGGAAGTTGCTTAACTAGCCCCCTAGGTAAGTGAGAATTCCTATGGAATTAGAGTTCCTACATTCAACCAAACAAGTTTTTCTAATTCACATGAAATGTAAAATCATGTGAAGTGAAAATTCCTATGAAAGTGCATTTCTTACCTGCAACCAAACAATCCTTTAGATGAGTATAATCGTACTACAAAAATAAACTCCTAATTCTACTAATTAATTAATTAATTAGTAATTTTTTTAAAAAAATATAGTTGAAATTGATAATTACTTCAAAAATAACCACCCATTTATAAAAAAAAAATGAAATATCATCCATATAATTCTCGTTTTTTTTTACTGTAAATTGTATTTAAGTATGTGATAGTAAAATTATGTTAGATAATTTTACAAGCTTTTATTTTATAAGTACAAATTTCTCATTTCAGAATACCTAAATTCAAAACAATAAGGCAAGCAGTCACACTATGATTAAACTTACTACGATATATAAATTGTAAATGTATAAATATTGTACTTTTTTAATTTACAGGTGTATAGCATATACATCGTAGTAGTTTTTTGGGATTCTACATAGTACCCCTTTATTTTTGCATATTTTATATGACACCCTTTTTTTTCTTTAAGAAAACTTTGACTGCGTATAATTCATAGTCATGATATTGGGAAAGCAAAGCGACGAATGTTTTTTTTCAATATGATCGTCTTCTCAAGATCTTCGATTTGGGAAAAAAAATCATTACTTTATGAACTCTTAGCCATGAGATATTGTCGGTCAAAGTTTATTTGGCTAAAAACGTTTGACCAGCCATAACTGTTGCAACACGTTCATAAAGTGACATTTTTTATTTTTCACTTAGAAAATCTCGAGAAGACGATCATTTTGGAAAAAAGAATAGTCGCGTTCCGAATATATGACCATGAATTATACACGGTCAAAGTATTTTTTGAAGACAAAAAGAGGTACACTTAGGCCATGTTCTTTTCGGATGAATAGAGTTGAACTGAGTTAAATGGAGGTGAGTTTAATTGAACTAAGTTGTATGGAGCCGAGTTGAAGTGTGTTGAACTAGTTTGTTGATGATGACATGCCTAATTAATATGTGCTTCTTAGTTAAGTTTTCAGGAAAATTATGAATCTCCAAGCAAGACTAATCTCCAAGCAAGAGTAGATGAAGAGTTGAATGCCCAAGAAGAATCGAGTTGTAAAGAGCCGTCTATTGTAAAGGTAGAAGAGTATGATATTTACAAACGCAACAGTCCAGGCAACTGTTACCTCATATGTTCAGTGTAACAGTGAGGGCGACTGTTGCCGACTGTTACACATGTCTGAAACTTTTCAAAAACTTTCTAAACCGAAAACTTCCTGCTGTTTTGAAAAGTAGCTTGAACCATCTTTGAAATGATTTGCAACTTGCTTAGAAAATGATAAGAAGGAATCATTTGAAAGTGTTTATTCCTCATTTGCATAGACAAACTTTTTCTCAAAAAGAGAGCTAAGCTTGGCTTGTCCCCCAAATGAGTTTGTCATCTTATGACTTTCACCCAAGGGTAAAACGTTCTTCTGCATCTTGAGCAGCCCACTTTTCTGAGACATTCTGTCACTTATGAAAGCTTTATGCAAGGACATTCATTTTTCCCACATGCTTGAGAGTGGACTTTCTCAATGCTCTTATTCAATCATTTTCAAATCACTTCTTCCTCTATAAATAGAGAGCACATCTCTCTCATTTCTTCAAGACTCACTACAAGAATCAGCTGTTCCACCGACCGAATATTCCGACCGCTTCTAAAAACGGTCGCTAAAATTAAATAGCGACCGAAAGTAGTCGGCAAATCGTATTCGGTCGGTAATTTTACCGTCTGATTTTGCGAGGGTCGGTATTTAATAAATTTCGGTCGGTGGTCATAAAAATACCGACCGACTATCTAATATTACCGACCGATTTGATAGTCGGTCGGTAACCTCCCAGACATAAAAAAAAAAGCCTGACCAAAGTCCCTCATTATTTCTATTCACTCATCACTCTCTAAGCAAATACCCCAAAACCGACGCCTACCCTTCACCACTACCACCTCCCGCCGGACCACAGCCGCTCCACCGCCGGTGACGACCCTCCCCTAACCCCTTCCGCCGTTCCAGACTTGACACCAACCTTCAACGACCCTTCTCTCTCCTCTTGTTACTTGATTAAGGTATGATTTATTATTAATTTTTGTGTTTTATGTTGTTGGTTTAGTGTTTATATATGTTTTTTACCCATAATTTTATGTTAGGATTTATTAGTTGTTGTTTATTGATTGTAATTTTAGAATTGTTCAAGTTAGGGTTAAGGGTAGTGAAATTGGGGTTTTTTTTTATAATTTGATTAGATGTTGAAGATGGGTATATGATGTAGTGTATATTTGTTTAGTAAATTTGAAAAACTATTTTGGTATTGATTGAAATTTGATTATGTTAGTATATATAATTGTTAGTATGTTCAAGAGGTTAGTAATTTGATAAAGGTATGTTTTTCTCTTAATTCTTGTGTTTATGTTTGTTTTTACCCTTAATTTTATGTTAGGATTTGTTTATTTGTTGTTATTTGGATGTAATTTAGAGTTGTTTAAGTTAGGGATAAGGTTAGGTTAAATTGAGGTTTTTTTAATTTGATTAGATGTTGAAGTTGGGTATATGATATATGTGTATATTTGTGTAGTAAATTTGCAATTATTTGATTATGTTAGTATATGTAATTGATAGTATGTTTAAGATGTTAGTAGTAGAAATATGTGGTTAGTAGTAGATATGTTGTTAGTAGTAGATATATGTTGGACTTTGGTTGTGAAATTGAATGTTGGTTAAATTTGGTAGTTAGAAATTTTATGTTGGTAGTATAATTTGATTAGTTGGTTAAAATTCGTAATACGAATTAGTATTTAGATTGCCTATTTAGTAAGAATGTAGATTGTCTCAATTAGTTGTTGTATTACCTAATTATGTTATATTTATGTATTTATATAGATTTGTAATGAAGAGGGTTGAACGAGAATGGATGTATGAAAGGGTTGATGCTAGGAAGATGGTTAAGATGGCCCTACTACACATCACTACGGGTCAATCAAAGCTGTTAAACATGCTGCTAAGATGGTAAATAATTTGAACTTATTTAAGTATTTGAAGTTGATAATTTACTTTGTTAGTGTAATGTTAGTGTAAAGTTAGTATTTGTAATTTGAAGTTAATGTTTGATTTGGTTTTATTAAAGGCGCAAGATAAGGGGGGTATAGCCCCTAATGCAGTGGAGCTATTTCTTGATAGCCATATGAGAATGGTTGATGGTGAGGAGCAATGGAGTCATCCAACTGCCCGAGCTAGATATGTAAGTATTACTACATTCGAAATTTCATTTTTACATTTGTGTTAGGACTTCCGATAGACGCTTTTTTATTTTCTAAGGATGATAGATGAGTTATTTACAACTTTCTTTTTGACAATGTAGCAAAATTTTCAAAGGATGATAGCCGAGCTTACGGAGCAAGGACTTCCGATTGACGTTAACAAGGTTTGGTACGATTCGGTGGATGGATACAAGAAGGGCCAAGTCTTTGGTTTAGGGACCGCCGCCTCACTATATTACACTCCCCCGGCGTCATCATCGTCGACAGGTAAATCTTCCGCCTCCCAACAATATATCCCGGGTGTTCTAACTCTATCAATTGAAGCACGTGAGAGGGAAGCCGAAGAGTTTAGGAAGTATAGAGAGGAGATGCTACAAAGGGATGAACTTTACATGAAAAATCAAGAAGAACTAAGGCAACAAATCACGGCAAGTCAAGCCGCTAGTATGCGTGAACGGGAAGAAACATACAAGGCGCCAAATTGAGGCCTTAGCCAAACTGCTTGAATCCCAAACCCAATACCGATGCAACAATAACATATTTGATTTACCTTATAACTCAAATAACGATAACCCCGGTGGAGGCGGAAGTGGTTTTCAAGTGTAAGATAGTTGGTTGTGTAAGACATGGTTAATTGTAATGTAAACTTTAGTAGTTTATTGTATAAGACATGGTTACGGTAGATGTAAGACATGTAGCGTTATGGTTATGTTGGTTTGTTGAAACTTTAGTAGTTTGTAATGTAAACTTTAGTAGTTGTAAGACTTGTAATGTAAACTTTAGTAGTTTGTTGAAAATTTTCTAATTTGAAAGACGGTTTCTGGTTTCAAAAAATTGTGTACGAATGCATTTGTATATATTTTGAAAAATTTGCAGGAAATATAGCAAATGGGGGAGAATAAGAAGCAAAATCACCCAAATCGTTCACAGTAGTTACCGACCGACAAGATGAATTACCGACCATCTGTAAAACATTACCGACCGTCTGTACAAAATTACCGACCGATAGCCGTCTAAAAACATTCTGATTATTTATGGACTCAATAGGGCACCGACCGAAAAATGACCTTACCGACCGACTGTCGGTCGGTAATTACCGACCGAAAAAGGTAATACCGACCGATTGGGTCTTGATATTGACCAAGTCAATATGTTTTTGCACCGACGGATTTCCTATCTAGCGATGGATTGGTCGGTCGGTAACATACCGACCGATTATAAATCGGTCGGTACGTAACATTTACCGACCAAAGTTACCGACCGATTTTAAACGGACGCAAAGGAAGAAAAAACGGTCGGTGAGTGGTATTACCGACCGATTTTTACTATTTGCGACCGCTAAAAACGGTCGGTACTGGACATAATTCTTGTAGTGACTTTCCAGAGAAATCATACTTATTTCATTGCAAATTATCTTCAAAGTTTTTAAGCTTTTAATCTTTGCAAAATTTCTTCAAAGTTTTCAAAAGTCACAGACATGACAACTGTTGCATCAAGTATCGTATTCTTCTATTTAGAATAGTTAGATTTTAATGAATTCGCCTTCGTTCTTTCCACAAGAACAAAATCAGGGAATTTGATCTTGTAACTTTCTTAGATGAAGAGTCGAGTTTGAGACGGAGTAGTCTTGAACACATTTCGCAACCGGAGTAGGTTGTTGGTCCTTTTTATTGTAAGGGTCTTAGGTAGTCAGAGTAGATTACTTAATTGAATCAATAAGAAAAAGATTGGACGTAGGCCTTTCAAGTGGCTGAACCAATTCAAAACTCCTGTGTTATTTTTCTTGTCTGTTTAATTTCCGCTGCACTTTTCTATACTTGTTTGTTTCGCATTTCTGTCTAGTGCAACAGTCCCGGATACTGTTACTTTCGTGTTGTAGCCTTTACTTCATCTGCTAAAACGAACAAGTAACAGTCAGACTCACTGTGACATTCACTTTACATCAACTTTATAATTTAGCTATACACTCTTGATAACCTTATTCATTCATTGTATCCATTTGTTCTTCTTAACAACTATCAACTTTCTTTAAACAATAAAGATTAAGTTGAAAATTTTAAAGTGGTACCTAATTCACCCCCTCCCCTTCTTAGGTACTTGGAATCCAAACCCTTCAAAGTGAATGGAGTTGAAGTAAGACTTAATTTTGTGAAAAGATGAGTTGAATAAAACTGGATAAAGATAAACTAAACCGTGTTAAATAGAGTCGAGCTGAAATAAAACGAGTTGAAATTAAGCTGAAAAGAACAGGGCCTTAGTCCCCGTTTTCTGGACTGAAATTTTCATAACTGAACTTATAGGAGCTAAACTTTTTTGAACTGAAATTATAGGAGCTAAACTTTTCTGAACTTATAGGAGCCGAATTTATAAGAGTTGAACTTATAGGAGCTGGACCTATAGGAGCTAGACTTTTCTGAACTGAACTTATAGGAGATGAACTTTTTTGAACTTAACTTATAGGATATGAAGTTTACATAAATTAATTTAACCTAACTTTATTAATATTATTATTACACTTTTTAAAGATATTATTGATAAAAAAAAATATTTGGTGTAAATTACTAAATAAGATAATAAAATTTTCTCTTTATATATATATATTATGTTACACTTATTACATCTTTTTTGTAATCATCTATTTTCATTTAATCATTTTCCTCTTCTATTTTTTTATCTCCATCTTTCTTGCCAAATATTGGTTCTAATAAATACAGTTGTACATCTAACCCAAAGATTATTGTTATTTAAAATTTTTTAGGCATAACTATAAAATTGTACATAACTAGTTAATTTAACAATTTAACTTGAAGGCATAAATAAATAAATTGTACATAACTAGTTAATTTAACAATAAATAACGTGAAAGGGTCTCACAATGTGAGACAGACAACTCATATATTAACATTAAATAAATAGCTTATTTCACATATAAACGTGGATCGTCTTATAGGATTGTCTTATTTTATAAATCATGTTAAATTTAATTAATAAGTTGTTAAAAAGTCTAACATAAATAATTTTATATAAGTTAAGTTAAAATTGTTGAACTTTTATGAACTGAACTTATAGGAGCTGAAATGAACTTACAAGAGCTGAACTGAACTTATAAGAGCTGAACTGAACTTATATGAGCTGAACTAGACTTAATTTTGCTGAACTTTTCTGAACTGAACTTATAGTTACTGAACTGAAGTTAAAGAAAGTGACTTTAAGTCTAAAAGAACAGGGCCTTAGAAGCCCAAAAAACATAGGGGTATCATGTAAAATATCCTTTATTATTTTTTATGTTGGATTAAACATTTATCTTGTACTTCATATGTATTGATGGCGATTTGCAATCGAGAGAAGCGTGTTGTAGGTAACATATAAACATTAAGCAGAATTCTGATTAAATTTTTTTAATAACAAGTTTGACCATCACATTTCATTAGCAAATAAAGAAAATGTGATTGAAAAATAACACATGAAGCTATAATCTCTTGTTTTACTGAACGTGCTCCTTTGAATTAAGAAACTATAGATTCACAAAAATGTTATACTATTATCCAAATATAATTAAATAATCATAATTTATTTTTGCAGTATATTTAATCACCGCAGTATTATTGCATAATACTTTCCATTATCATACCTCTAACTAAAAAAGTCTCTAAACCTAACTCTTTCAATTCATAACTAGTGTAGATCACATGCATATGCACGGTTTTTAGATTATTGCGATATATAAACAAAACTAACATTTATTAATTAAGCTTTTAATTTAATGATAGAGTCTACAATTATTAGTATATAGTACGAATTATTAATTATTAAGATATACAAAAGTGATTTAACATTTTTTGCTAGAATATATTGTCCTACGTAATATTTTAGAATAACCAAACATATTAGAGTCCAATTTGTAGACTAGAGGGATTTAAGCGGGAAAAACCATAATTTGACCTGTTCTTTTAGTAGATAGAAGATTCAAAAATCAACCTCACAAATTAATCAACTTTTTTCACTAACATATAATGTTTTGAATCTAAAATATTGTATTTGATCGCTTAATTGCAAATAATTTATCAAGTTAATGTTTGTCCTATGTTTTTATAGTTGTTGGGTGTAAGACGATAGGGACCAAGGACGCCGCATAGGTGGCCGCCTGCCGTTGAAATTGCTGGTGTACAACGATAGATCGGTGGTGTACCACATGGAGGCATGCATGACAAAGGCTATTGTGGTGTGCTTGATGTCTTCGCCATCCATAAAGAAGAATGAGGTGGTGTGGTCGGTGGAGGGAAGGAGTGAGGTTGACGTTGGAGCGATGGTATTACGGTTACCAATGGAAGGAGTGTGCAAGGGCATGAGCGTGAAAGAAAGAAGGGAAGAGATGGTTGGTTTGCCGGTGGGTGGATGAGGAAAACTTGGTCGACAACTAGTTCTAGTGGTGGGCGGGTAAATGGAAGGAGACATGGTGGAATGGATGGCTGGAGGTTCGTGATGACTAATGCGTGATTCAAATTTTTTTTTTGTGTTTAAATTATGTCGTACAATAGTAGAGTGGAGAGGGCTTGTAACACCCTAACCCAAACACTGGCTCGGGAGCGGTTGCTCACGGTAAATCGCCAGGCTGTGTACTTGACCTATAGATCAACACAGGTTCTTTTCTTCGCATTTTTTCCTCACTCATACGCATCCCGAGAACTATTCTATAAGGTCACATATCCTAAGACTACTCCTAATCAAGCACACTTAAGTATGGAATTCTTTTACATGGATAACCAAGAAAGAACCTGCACTTTGTTGATATGAGAAGTACTTTCAATCTCTTTAAGCACCATTCATTTTAGCTTATCAATGAATCTCTTCAAGTAACGTTTGGTTTTACAATCATCCCCACTTGAAAAGCCCAACGTCCTCGTTGCGTTTGGGAACATAACCGTAACCCGGAATCCTCCCCCACTAGGTGGGTGCACATTGGAGCTTGTAACAACTCCCTCTTAACCATGGTCCATATAACCACTGCCTCCTTGCCATAGGATCACCGCACGGTTGCAGAATTAATTTTGATATCACTTGTAACACCCCGACCCAAACCTTACATCAAAAGCATTTACTCATGGTAGCTCGTTAGTCTGTGTACTTGGCCCACAAAGCAACATAGGTTCTTTCTAGCACATCTTATCCTTACACATACGCATCCCGGGAACCTTCTTATGAGATCACTGATCCTAAGAGTACTCACAGTCAAGCACACTTAACTATGAAGTTATTTTACATGGATAACCATAAAAGAAAGTATATTTTGTTGATATGAGTAGTATTTTCAATCCTTTTAAGCATAAGCTTATTGATGAGCCTCTTCAATTAACGTAGGGTGTTATAAGGCTGGAAAATAAAGGGTATGTAAAATGGTCAAAAGTATACCACGATGAGTAAAATGTGTATTTTGTAAATATAATACTTTAATTAATTAACATTTTGTTATCAATCTAATCTTTAGTTGCAAGTAATTTCCTTTGAAACCTTGTCGAAAATAGTTTGGCCATGTTTGGTACACAATGATTTACTATTGGCAGAAGCCGATTGTGAAAGCTGAGTATAATTAGTAGATTTTGTTGACAGGTTTAACTAACATAGCGAATTAGCTGGTTTTGTTAAAGGTGTTTGGTAATTAAAATATTATAATTAACAAATTCTCTCGTTCCTTTATAAAATGATATATATATATAAGGACAAGAATAAATTAGTTACTATAAAATGAAACTAGTTTAATACTCCCACGATACTCATATTTTATCTTATTTTAATCACATTACTCTACAACAATACTTATTTTAATCACCTCACCCCACAATAATACCCCACAATACATTCCCTCCCTCCAATCATCTCACCCACCACAAGACCTTATTTAATTACTCACCCTTAATTTTTGGTTCATTCTTAAATGGGGAAAGTTATTATGAATATGAAGGAGTATTTCTAAGTGGTAAAAAGGTGAATATATTTTTTTTTCTAATCTACAGGTAAAATATACTAGGGGAGCAACATGTTGTAAAAATAGTAAATTTGACCCAAATCTACTATTTCAATATGTTATTTAACGTGTTTGGTAAACAACATATTGATTGGTCAAATATGCTAAAGCTTCCAAGTATGATAATTTTTTACAACGTTCATTATTTTTTTTACATCGCATTGTTACAATTTAATTTGGGAGAAAAAAAAATTAAACCTGTAAAATAATTTGAAATTTTAAAGTAATGGCATGAAATGTGTTTTTTTAATGAAATTATTTTTTACACAAATCTAATTATATTATTTTATAAATTGCTTTTAACGACATATTTTTTAAGGCAAATTTTTTTCTCATACAAAATCAACTAATTTATTTTTCATAAAAAGCCTAAAGATAAATGCTTTTACAAAAATTCAATGTAAACTGTGAGATTCGAATCCTTCAAATATTTCAGTATAAGACCACTCATTTGCAGTCCAACATATACAAAGATGGAAAATGAGATGGCGACACCGGGTGTTACTCAAATTGAGCGACACCCGGGGTATTATTGTAATTTACATATATATTTTGTTCTCCCTCCATTAAATTCAAATTTCAAATTAATTAGTGTTAGGTAACATAGGAATTTAACATTAATTTATTAATTTAATATTAATGATAATAATAAATTTACAAAACTGAAAGATTTTGAACAATATTTGTGTGCGACAATAGTGGAAGTATGGAACAACTCGTGTTAGGAAGAACTCATGTTAGGAAGATTATGAATGGTGGAGTACATGATTACTGCAGATGTAAAATCACAGTACAAAAATGATAGCACCTATTCAATATGCAATGCCTGTATACTTTGTATATATATGTCTTAGCTAATATGAAGTAATCAAATAAGTTTGTATTTACACATATGAAATACTACTCTCTTAGCTTAGGGATGAACAATTTGTCAATAAGAACTCAAAATAAGCACAATTATATTGGCAGTCATACCGTAACAAGAATATAAAATATAATGCAATATGATCTGGTAAATGCCATAATACTCTCTTTTGTTCTTTTTTTTTTATTATTAACTAGTTTTATTCCCGTGCAAAATTGCACGGGTTTATTAATAAATTTGTTATAAAAGAACATTTTAATTAAAATGTATAATATAAACGGGAAAACTATATAAGCATTTACACTAACATAAACGAAAATTTAAATATATTTGGTTATCATTCTAACACTCATGAACTCTTAGCTTTCTTCCTCTGTCCTTCGTCTTCTACTTCTTTATGTTGTTTGAGACATTACTTCTTTAGAGTTTAGTTGACTCCCATCATTCTCAACTTTTTTTTTTCTATTTACCCAGATCCTTTAATACAAATTTAACCTCATTACTTTAAAACATTAAATCTCAGTAATTTGGCCGATTACTTCGAAACATTTTATCACAAATTTCACACTAAATTTTGTTACATTACGTCACTTGCGGTGGACTGGGCATAATTGTGTGCTTGTGATTCTGGGTATGCCTAGAAATTTTAGCAAAATCTTGAAAAATTTGTTACACAAATCTCTTTTGTACCCACCCACTTCTCTCATACCCATCCTTTCATTAATTCATCCTTTTTTATTGATATTCTAAACGAATAGACTTAATCCATCTCATTTACATCATACTCCGTGATTCATAACTCAATCTCCTACTGATGATTTTGACGATTATGAGAGAGTGTGTAATCTAATAATTTATCCTTCATTGTAATATAAATAAATTAATTTTGAATTTTTTTTGGCATACTTATGTAATTTAATCAGGATTTTTATTTTTATATTTCATAATTACACAGATATTTAGCAATGTAATTTTTTTATTATTACCTTAGGTGATTTATTATTGATGTCAAGTTTTTGTTTATAGTGTAGCATATGTAAATATTTAAATTCTGTACATAATAAAATTCAATAAATTAAATCTTTGATAAATTTTGGAATAGTAAAATTAAACTTGACTTCTAATAAAATTTGGATTAGTGAAATTAAAGTGTACTTCTTAAAGTCAAATAAAGGAAATAGAAAGAAATGAAAATGTGAAAAAAGGAGGTTGTGTAAATGATGTGGCGCAATGTGGAGTGTTTAAATGTTTCTATTTTAATAGAATGAAGATGGTAAAGGTATGACATGAGGAAGATGAAGATTGTTTGTTATGATATGTATTGTTGTATAATACTGTATTAGATATAGTTTAGTTTTAATTAGTATCTTTAATATTTTATTTTATTAATTTAATAGATTGTGATTACGGTTTTATCCCTACGATCTTGGCGCAAAAATGATTATTACTTTTTAATTTTAGATTTTTTTTCTATTTTTTTATTAGGGTGTTACCGAACTCGGTAACACCCGGTGTCGCCCTAGCACTGATTAGGCTTATAGGTTTAAGTGTTATAGGCGGAAAAAATTAAAGATTTTTCTATTCATTTAGTAAATAGAGGATGTCTCATGATTAAAACCTTAACTTAGTAACATAATTTCTAGGTTTTAACCAATCAATAAAATTAGGTTAAAGTATAGAGATAAAAAGTATTCCCGTCCCGGTCATTTGTTTACCATTTCTATATTATGATATCTCATCATGTGTTTACCTTTCTATATTAGGAATGTAATTTATGGGTAATTTGATCACCCAATAAAATTATTGTTCACTTGTCCAACCACAAGTGACCTTCTACCCTTTCCTTAATAATTGTGCGAAAAATAAAGACAAACAAATGACCGGGACGGATGAAGTATTCCGTTTGTGATTTACAACTCATGTATGGGACCAAAATCGCAAAAGGGGAATTGAAGGAATAGCACCTTCACGAGATTAATCCTGTATTACTCTGTTGGAGGGAGGTCACCCGTTTTATTGCCATGCCACAGCTCAAGGAGTGTGAGAACAAGAGGTAGCTCAAGTGGTAAGAGCACTCTTACTCCAACCTTGAAGTTGGGGGTTCGATTCTCACCCGCGACATTGTGCGCTCATTTGAACCAAAAAAAAAAAACAGCTCAAGGAGTGTGACTTCATAAAATTAATGAATCAAATAAATTTGATAGGGTTGTTGAAAAGTGTCTACTTCCCTTGTTTAGCTTCAGTTTTCAAGCTAAAATAAATCAACTTATCTCTATCAAAAGTATCTATCATAGTGCTTGTGCTATTTAAGTGAGTATTCTGTAATGTGCTGTACAAATATAATGACATTATAATGATAGTATATGGTTTTGTGGTATACTAACATTATTAAACATTAATCTCATGCAAATTATCAAAAGAAAATTTATTATGTATAATTTAGGTAGCAAGGATGCTCCTTCTATTCAGTCGTCATGTGTTCGATACCGTGTTCGACACCGTGTCAAACACTCGTTGGACACACGTCTAAACATATCGATACCTATAAACGACGAATGACAGGTCGAAAGGCAGAAATATATTGATTAGAATATGAGTTTAGGCGGGAAATGAGAACGAGTTATAGTCAAACTCAAATTTTATCTTCAATACATTTACAAAAATAAAATCGTAAGTTATTTATAACTAAAAATATATGTTTTTATTATATACCGTAACCAATGACAATGTTTCCTTTTTGTTTTACTTAGATTTTGTTTTGTTATTATTAATAGGTTTATTCCTACAAACAAGAGAAAATCTTACTTGCGACGGGGCGACCTGTCTAAAGCTTGTGACGGGTTAAGCCCTATTCACAAAGAACAAGTGTGAGTGCAAGTGTGGGGATCCATTTGTCCTCCACTTACACTTTGTGAGGAGAGTTTGACCCGTCGTAAGCTTACGACTTACGACGGGTCATCCCGTCACAAATGAGAATTTGTGTACATACAAACAATAAGATGTTCATGAACTATTTTGTAAACGCCATGAAATGACTTCCCTGAAAAGTAAACCAAATGCAAACATTTCTTGGTTTCCTGATCATTTATGTGTTATTAAATCGATATGTAATACTTGACAAATTTTATGGGAAATTTGAAGTATTATCAAAGAGTTAAGGGTAAACCTTCATTTCTTCGAGAAAGTGATTATTAAACATTGGTTTCGTGAGGTCAACAAAGTTGCCGACTTTATGGCATGTTTTGGACATTCTTGTCCAACTATTTCGAGGTGGTTTGAAAGTCAATGGCTTCAAGTTACCTTCCTCATTCGAAAGAAGTTTTCTTACCTTATAAAAAAAATGCAAACATTTTGTAAAAATTTGAAAGAATTACAGATTTGATTACAGTTAGCCTTTCTCTTTAATTCGCCCTTCAAAAATTAATATTTTTCTTAAAATAGTCTCTGTAAAATGAGATACAATTGTAAATGGACTTCTTAATTTATAAAGAGAAATTATGAAAAGGAGAGTGTCCAAAAATCCATGCTGGAGCCAGGAGTGATGGTCCATAATAATAGTAGTTAACCCTACTATCAGACTTTATGCTTGCGTTTCATTGTTTCAATATTGGTCGGCCCTCAGAGAAACTAATAATAATGATAGAACGTCAAATTTCATAAACCTTCAGTCCTTCTACAACCAATCAAATCTAAGTTTTTTTCTTCCTCAAAATATCAAACGAATAATATGTCATGGTAGTACATTAGATATTTCAAGGTACGGTCCTAAAATGGATTCCATTAAGTTGTGAGTTGTGACTATGAGCTAGACCTCGCGAGTGGGTGAGGCGAGCGAGTTACCGGTTTGATTATTTTGGATTTAGGTTAAATTAAGATCGGGTGGTCAATTTCAGGTTTGTAAAGATATGTATTTGCACGGGTTGGATTTATACGGTTGTCGGGGTCTGGCTAGGGTTAGAAACAACTTAGATTAACGCCTTTTTGCAAATGTTTATTCTCTTTGTCTTTAATCATAAATATATGCTTATTGTTAATTTTTATAATTATCTACTCCCTCTATCCCGATGAATTCTTGTCCTTTTATTTTAGCACAAAGACCATGGAAAGAGTGGGGCCATTTGTGTTTCCACTTGGTGGATGACAAGTGGACAATAGTTACAATGAGTGATCAAATTACTCGTTAAAAACCTTCTAAATATAAAAAGGACAACATGTACAATTCACTAAGACACCCTAAAAAGGAATATGATAACAATTGACCGGGACAGATGGAGTAGTTTGAAACATGAGAATGAATAATTTTTGTCTAGTACAGAGAATATTTAATATCTCAAGTTTGTATGAAGTAATGGATTGATTAGTTGTTACACGTGAATGGCAAATAGTGACTATATTTATATGTTAATCATTTGATTAATTCATCATGTGTAAGAGTATGCTTTAAAACATATATAAGCATACTTAATATGTCAAAATTTTGAAAGTTAGATTATTTTAACCATTTTATATTGTTCTGATTTGCTTTAAATAATTTTTTTAAATAAATTTTCCCATTTACAAGTCGGTCCGAGTCTTGACCCTAGTGTCCGGGTCATGGTCAGGTCCGGTCCATTTCGAGTTCAAGTTTTTTTCGATCGGGTTATTTTTAGTCGGGTTTTGGTCGAATCATCTTTTGACAAGTCTACTATGAACTCTTATAGACAATACTCAAAATTTACTATTCTGAAACTCTAAAAGAGTAATAGTTGCAGATTTCATCGTTATATATAGAAAAAATAAGTCGTTATTATTGAACTAATAATCATAAGTATGCATTTATGTACCATAAAATATAAATTTACTCTATTTTCACATAAAAATTAGGATTAAAATACTCCAAAAATTTCCAATTGCGGTCCCGTGACCTCGAAAAGAGGCCCCTGCCTCCGCAAATGTCATGTGTGCGCCATGGACTAATATAAGTGCATTCTCATGATTAGATCAATAAAACACTCTTAAAACCTTGAACTCTTGAAATATTCTACTACCAATGTAAGTTTGTAACTTAGTTATTATTGTGTTGTTACTAGAGGTGGCAATCGGGTCAATCAGGTCGGTTACGGGTCGGGTTCAGGCAGTTCGGATTATGTCGGGCTCGGGTTTGGTCGGGTCAAGTTGCTTATTCAGGTCGAGTCGGGTTCGGGTTGGGTCGCTTACGGGTCAGGTTAATCGGGTCAAATAACTACAACATGTCGGTTCAGTTTCGGATCGGTTAACCAATGAGTCGGGATATATCAGGTCAATATGCTTGATTAGGTCGAGACTGGTTTGGTTTCGGGTTACTGATGGGTCGGGTATTTTATATTGTCGTCTTAAATTTGAAAATTAATTGGGTCAATGGTCGGGTCGTTCTGTTAAAAGATCACTTTTGAAGTTATGAATTATAATATTGGATTAGAGGAACTCGATACAAAAGATATTTGTAAAATATAAGAGTATAACACTATAAAAGTTGATGATTGTATAATTTCATTGAACACTTATGTTGCTCGACCTCGATTATAAGTATGACATGAGTGCCTATGCAGTGTCGGATTCGCCTCTATTATGGACAAAAAATAATGTTTTTGGTCTAAATTAATCAGTTGTTTATGTAGTTCATAGTTTTGAACATTTGACATATGAAGTATGCATGGCAAGGAACTAAATGAATTACCTTTGAAATAGATTTTATTTATTATCTTGACGGTAATCCTACGTATTTAAGTTTGAAT
Source organism: Heliosperma pusillum (assembly GCA_022085475.1). NCBI lineage: Eukaryota > Viridiplantae > Streptophyta > Magnoliopsida > Caryophyllales > Caryophyllaceae > Heliosperma > Heliosperma pusillum. Next base: position 109,693 of record JAIUZE010000720.1, read on the forward strand.
AGGCTCTATTAGAATGATGTATTTGAGGTTTGGATTTTAAGATCATAATTAATAACCGAGGTCAGATTGTATGTATGGTCATAACTCATAACTCTTTCTTCCCTTTATTGTTCTCAATGGAGCCAAAACTAAACACTATTTTTCTCACAAAGCGTTAATTTAAAATTTTCTACATATATCACTTGCAAAATAATTATTAATAAGTTTAACTAGGAATATAGCATACTAAATTTACAACTGACTATTTATTTTAAGATTACATTTTGTTTTGAAAAATAAAATGAGCGATAATTTTTTATATCAAATTTATTAACAAAAAACAAACTATAAAGAAATTTAGATTCTTAAAAAAGATTATTTGGCTATGAGTCGGGTCGAGTTTAATCGGGTTAAAACGGGTTACATGTCGGTTCAGTTCAGTTTGGGTCAGGTCGGGTTTGTGGGTGAATCGGGTTTCGGGTCGGGTCGGGTCACAAGTCGGTTCGGGTCATATCATTTCAGGTTATATCGGTTTATCGGTTAACCTTCGGGTCGGTTCAGGTCGGCTTTCGGATAAGTCAGGTCGGTTCTTCGGGTCGGGTCACCTTTTGCCAGCTCTAGTGGTTACACGGATCCAATATCGATCGACTGCCACTGTAACTAAAATGACCGATGGGTAAACAAAATTAGGTGGATCTGATCGATCTGGTAATTCCGGACCATCAACTCGAAGGAAGTACTTGAAACTTTTATATAGATGAGGATTAAGGGGAGACATGCAGTACACAAGGCATCAAAGTGCATGGAAGTTAACCCCATTTAAGTACATTCGAACGTGACATTGGACAATTACATGACCAAAACTTTATTGCATACATCTATTATGGTCCTTGCTTGATCGTATTCTGCACTCATATCGTGAGGGTCTACATATTATGAAGTATTGACAAATTTTGCTCCATTTCATCCGCTATTCTTGCTGCTTGTTTATTACCACATTTACCAGTATTTCCCAAATTTAAATACCAAAGAAAAATATCTCATTGTATATCATACAAGTGAGCAACAATAACCTATGTCTATAAAGCCATTTGTGGGATCGCTCAAGGTGAGACTATGGACTAAACAAAAACACAAATTCTCATTTGTGACGGATCGATCCGTCGCAGGCTTGCGACGGGTCAAATCCCCCTCACAAAGAGCAAGTGGGGTGCAAATGGAGCCCCCCACTTGCCTTGCCACTTGCTCTTTGTGAGGGGGATTTGACCCGTCGCAAGCTTGCGACGGGTCGCCCCGTCACAAGCAAGACTTATTGGAAAAAAAAAGTACTCGTATGTGTTAATTGGTTGTCTTGGAGACTTCGACGAGGTCGACTCAATTTGATACAATACGTTTGGGATAGATTCCAAGTTTGAATCCTATAAGATAGGTGTGTTATACTTAGAATCAGAGCCGAGATTTATGATCAGCGAGCGAAAAGATTTAGGGGCGAACAAGTAGAGGTGGCAATCGAGTCTATTGAGTCGTGTCTGATCGGATCGGGTCGGGTCATATCGGGTCGTGAGTCCGTGACTACATTCGGGTCGGGTTCTAGGCACTTATGGGTCAGGTTAGCCGGGTCAATTTAAAGCTCGGGTTCGGGTCAGGTCAGGTTTGAGTCAGGTTTTTGCTTGGTCGGCTCATCGTTGGGTCAGGTTATTAACGGGTTTGTTATTGAGTTGGGTAACTATTGGGTCTGCTCATTTTGGGTTTGAGATAGGTTTTGCCTTGTTGGGCTCCTCAGTTCTTAATTTGGTCGATTTTTTCCGATTATTTAACTAGTAGGAGTTGATACATATATCAAGGCAGTGGCATGCATTTGTTGAAATGATAACTCAAATAAGGTTTAAAAAGATGATGCGAGAGTTTTACATTGTACTAAAGACGTTATTACAACGTGATTTTGGATCATTAAACGACATTATAACGTGTTATTGGTCGATGAATGACGTTACAATGAGATGAGAAGTGATGATTGTGGTATTTAGTATCGAGGAATACGAGGATTGTTAATTAGTCGCCTTGGAAGTTTGTATGGAGCATACGGATCAGAAGTAGTTTTAGAATGTAACTATTAGTATCAAAAGAGTTTTTCAATCTTGTAGTTCATAGTTAGATATTTCTAAGGTGAGATTATATGGCAAAGGACAAATACTTTTGTCGACTATTCGTTTGTTACAGTGAATAACCGTATTCTGAACACATTAAAACGAGAGTTTGAAATTATAAAATTAAAATTTAAGTAATAAAACAAAATGTTTTCCTTTTTACTTATCCACATAAGACGTATTTAAATGTTAACAAACCGAAATTTGAATTTCAAAAATGGTGCCAAGGTAGACAGTTGAAAAACGAGCAGTTGCGCCAAGTTAAAATTTGAATATTCGTGAAGGGTTTGGATTCCAAGTACCTAAGAGGGGGAGGGGGTGAATTAGGTACCACTTTAAAAATTTCAACTTAATCTTTATTGTTAAAGAAAGTTGATGGATGTTAGGAAGAGTAAATGGATACACTAAATGAACAAGGTTATCAAGAGTGTATAGCTAAAGTAATAAGTTGCTGTAAAGTGAACGTCACAGTGAGTCTGACTGTTACTTTGTTCGTTTTAGCAGATGAAGTAAAGGCTACAATACGAAAGTAACAGTATTCGAGACTGTTCACTAGACAGAAATGCGAAATACACAAGTAAAGAAAAGTGCAGCGGAAATTAAACAAACAAGAAAAATAACACAGGAGTTTTGAATTGGTTCAGCCATTTTGAAAGGCCTACGTCCAATCTTCTTCTTATTGATTCAATTAAGTAATCTACTCCGACTACCTAAGACCCTTACAATAAAAAGGACCAACAACCTACTCCGGTTGCGAAATGAATTCGAGACTACTCCGTCTCAAACTCGACTCTTCTTCTAAGAAAGTTACAAGATCAAATTCCCTGATTTTGTTCTTGTGGAAAGAACGAAGGCGAATTCATTAAGACCTAACTATTCTAGATAGAAGAATACAATACTTAACGCAACAGTTGTCATGTCTGTAACTTTTGAAGACTTTGAAGAAAGTTTGCAAAGATTAAAAGCTTAAGAACTTTTGAAGAAAATTTGCAAAGCAGTAAGTTTGATTTCTCTGGAAAGCCATGAAGAAATGAGAGAGGTGAGCTCTCTATTTATAGAGGAAGAAGTGATTTGAAAAGGTTAAAGGAGAGCCTTGAGAAAGTCCACTCTCAAGCATGTGGGCAAAGTGAATGTCCTTGCATAAAGCTTTCACAAGATACAAAGTGTCTCAGAAAAGAGGGCTGCTCAAGATGCAGGAAGTGTTTTACCCTTAGTGAAAGTCATAAGATGACAAACTCATATGGGAACAAGCCAAGTGTTGCTTTTCTTTTTGAGAAAAAGTTTGTTTGTGCAAATGAGGAAAAACACTTTCAAATGATTCCTTCTTATCACCTTCAAATCACGTTCAAAATCATTTCAAGAATGGTTCGAATAACTTTTCAAAAGCAGCAGGAAGATTTTGATTTAGAAAGTCTTTGAAAAGTTTCAGACATGTGCAACAGTCGTCCTCACTGTTACACTGAACAAGTGGGGTAACGGTCGCCAAGACTGTTGCATTTGTAAGTACCATACTCTTCTACCTTTACAATAGACGACTCTTTACAACACGATTCTTCTTGGGCATTTCAACTCTTCATCTACTCTTGCTTGGAGATTGGTCTTGCTTGGCCGGAGACTCAAGATTTCCTGAATACTTAACTAAGAAGTATACATTAGTTAGGCTTGTCATCATCAATCAAACTAGCTCAACAAATTCCCCCTTTGATGATGACAAGCCTTAAGAACACATAAATCTAAAGATAAGTTCCCCCTCAAAAGTTTAGTCCAAGGCAAATGATTTCAATGATAGCACAAAGAGAAGTGACAATAGTAAGCATATGACAAACAAAACCAAGAGAGTTAGTAAGCAAGATAATTCTACTAAGTCGACAAGCAAGAGTTTAATCAAAGATATGCTTATGTAATGTGTGTTTAGCCTTTTCCCCCTCTTGACATCATCAAAGGGGCAACGATACTCATCCCGGACACAGAACACAAATGCACAAGATAACACAAAATCCGCACTAGATAGGTCAAAATGACATAGTCAACACAGATAAAACATGTTCATAGTTACACCACCAGAATGATGTGTTAGAAGAGGATCAAGTGTTAAATTACACCACCAAAATAGAATAAGATAAGGTTATAATAAGTAGGGAAGGGTTAAAACAGGAACATTCTTCATCCGAGCCATCCTCTGAACCATCCTCGTCACTTGCAACACCATACTTATCTTTGATAATATTTGACAGAATGTCCACTTCACCTTTGGTAGAATCTACTAGTTGTTGAAGCACATCCAACTTTTCCTCGACCCAAGTCTTGAAACCCCGAATCTCAGCCAAAATAATCCCACACATTTCTTCATTAGCCCCACCTTTGCTAGATGAGCCTACCTCCACGACCTTATCCTTGGCGAATTTTACATCCTCCAGTTTCCCTTTTGATTCTTTTAGCATCATTTTACCCAAGTTCCCCGTGGTCATAACATCATAAAGGCCGAGAGACCCCACGGTTTTATCAGTCAGTACATCCTTAGCTTTTAGAGCTAGGGAGATCCAGAGGCCATAGGGAAGACGAAGAAGGTCTTTGAGAGGGAAGTTCCTTTTTTGAATTTTGGAGGCTAGGACGGATATTTGGTGACACATAAGTCGGGGTAGGCTCATTTGTTTGTGGGTGGCTAGGTGAAAGACAAGGTATTGTTTGGCTATTGAGAGTTTTCCACGGTCATTTGAGGGGTAGATGGTTCGAGAGATGAGATTGAACAGAAGACGGTGTTGGGTGAGCAATTTTTTGGATTCAAGAGTGGTGCAAACTTTGGTTTTGGGCATTAAAGTCTTAGCCACATCTAAGGGGGCAGCATATTGAAGAACTGGCCAGACTTTGTCAGAGTGAATTTTATCGTAACCATCATCGGTCACTCCAAGAACATCAGCAAGGAAAGCAGGAGTGATGGAAAATGACTTACCATTGACTCGGGCAGATAGTGTCAAAGAGTTAGACACTCAGACTGTTGCATAGAACTGGAGGATTTCACTGACATATACCGGATGTGGAGTCTCAAGCAACGTGCCCCATCCTTGAGCATCAATGGCGTCGCCGAGAGTGGTAAAAGCAGGAGAGGAAGAGTATCATTCACTCGTATAGATCCGCGGGTTATGAATGACAGCCTTTTTTAGGAGAAGTTCACAGTTGGCCAAAGTGGATGGTTGTAGATCTAGTTTGAGAAGTTGGTGCTTGATGACCCGATTTTGATATTTGTTGGTAACGGGAATCGGATCATTTGAAGAAATATAGACCCATTTCGGCCTTTCTTCCTTCCCTTTGGCCCGTTTAGGAACCGGTTCATCTTCCTCAACATCGGGTTTTTCATTGTTTCCCGCGACATCGGTATCATCAACATCATCCTCAAGATTAATTTCCTCAATTATTGCCGGCATGGGCCCAGATCGGCCACGCTTCCGAGTGACCGGCTTTCGAGAAACAGCCGGTCCCTTACCCTTTCCTTTCTTTTTGGATTTTGATTCGGGTGAAGTGTTATCGGGACCTTCTTCAACATTTTCAAAAGCATCATCAACAAGAGAGGAGGAGGTCACCGGAGGCTCGGTGGAAGAAGAGGTTGGGTTTTGGGAAGGTTCAAGCGGTGGCAAGACACAAATGGGTTCGACGGTTAAGGGTTCGCCGGTAGCCGGCGGTGGTGGAGGAGATGAGGGTTTGGTTGTGTCGGGAACGGTTGAGGCGGATGAAGGAGTTGAGGATGTAGACATGATGAGTTTGGTTGATTTGATGTGAAGTGTGGTATTAAAGGAGGTTTTTACCATAGTGGGGTTAGGTTTAAAAGAGGGTAATAATGAGGGAAGGGTGAGGGGTTGTGTCGGTTGGGATAGGACGGGTAGTTTTTAGTGGGTAGATAGGGTTTGTGGGTAGATAGGTTTAATGAGGGTAGTATTGAAGGGTTTGTTTATTTGAGTGGTTTAATTTGAGTGGGTAAATGGCAGTAACTTTGAACATGAGATAGTCAAATGTTGAGTATGCAATTAAGGACACAAATGTGCAGGAAAATCATGATAAATTGAAACACATGTGAATTAGAATAAGGAAGAGTATACTTACAAGACAATTCTCGTCAATCATGCAAGGGATTAGACACACACACACATTAATCACATACAATTAATTAAACCAATTTGTAACCGAAGTTTCTCAAATTGTTCTCTTGCTAGTGGTTTCGTAAAAATATCCGCTATTTGATCTTCGGTTTTGCAAAAAATAAGCTTAATATGTCCTTTCTCTATGTGATCACGAAGAAAATGATGACGAATCTCAATATGCTTAGTTCTAGAGTGTTGAATGGGATTTTTGGAAATGTTTATGGCACTAGTATTATCACACATAATAGGAATAGAGTCATAAATCATACCAAAATCTTGAAGTTGTTGACGTACCCAAAGAAGTTGTGAGCAACAATGAGCGGCACTAACATATTCGCTTTCGGCCGTTGAAAGAGCTACCGTATTTTGTTTCTTTGAACCCCATGAAACGAGACAAGGTCCAAGGAACGTGGCAATCCCGGAGGTGCTCTTTCGGTCTACCGTGCATCCCGCAAAGTCGGCATCGGAAAATCCTACAAGATCAAGGGGACAATACAACGGATACCACAAGTGGAGATGTTGGGTTCCAATCAAATATCGAAGAATTCGTTTGACGGCTTTGAAATGGGATTCTTTCGGATTTGATTGGAACCGAGCACATAAACAAACACTAAAGAGAATGTCGGGACGACTAGCGGTTAAGTAAAGAAGAGATCCAATCATACCTCTATACACCTTGTCACTTACATTTTTGCCATTTTCATCCTTGTCCAACTTGGAAGTAGATACCATAGGTGTAGAGTATGATTTAGCATCCGTCATCCCGAATTTCTTAAGCATTTCTTTAATATACTTTTGTTGATGAATTAGGATTCCTTCTTTGGTTTGTTTGATTTGAAGTCCAAGAAAGAATCCTAGTTCACCCATCATGCTCATCTCGAATTCCGATTTCATTAATTCGGAAAAGTACACACAAAGAAGCTCATTAGTAGCACCAAAAATGATGTCATCGACATACACTTGCACAATCAACAGTCCATCAGACTGTGACTTTAAGAGCATGGTTTTGTCCACGGATCCTCTTCTAAACCCGTTCTCAAGTAAGAATTTTGACAATCTATCATACCAAGCACGGGGTGCTTGTTTTAAACCGTAAAGAGCTTTGTCCAACTTGAAAACGTGATTAGGAAAATCATTGTCCAAAAACCCCGGGGGTTGCTCAACAAAGACATCCTCTTCTAAATAGCCATTTAGAAAAGCGGTTTTAACATCCATTTGGAAGAGTTTAATGCCTTTGTGAGCCGCAAAAGCAATAAGTAATCGTATGGCCTCAAGTCTAGCTACCGGTGCATAGGTTTCATCATAGTCAATACCCTCTTGTTGATTGTAACCTTGCACCACTAGTCTAGCCTTGTTCCTTACGATTTCTCCGGAATCATCAAGCTTGTTGCGAAAGACCCACCTAGTACCAATGACGGTACGATTAGGTGGCCTAGGGACCAAGTGCCATACCTCATTTCTCTTGAATTGATTGAGTTCTTCTTGCATTGCAATTACCCAGTCAGCAACAGTCAGAGCGACTGTTACATTGGCAGGTTCAATTTGAGAGAGAAATGCATTGTGTGCACAGAAGTTGTTGAGAGAGGCTCTTGTTCTTATTCCAGATCTGATGTCACTTGTCAGATTTGACAAAGGGTGTGAGTTTTGATGTTTCCACTTCTTTGGCACGAAGGGGACTTCTTCCCTTTCAACAGCAACAGTCTGAGTGATTGTTACTTCCTGGTCGGATGTTGGTCCTTCATCAGAGTTGGAGGACTCTCCCTGTTCAACAGTCAGAGGGACTGTTACAGTCTGGGAGGTAGAAGCAGTAGCAGAGTTACTGTTGATTCCCCCTGAGTTGATGCTGTCTGTAACAGGTAACAGTCTCTGCGTCTGTTGCTGATCAATGATATTCGAATTGTTCAAGGCTTCTTCTTGATTAAACACAAAGTCTTCTCGCACAAGCCCAATCTCGAATTCATCATCTTCCTCGTCAATTTGTACCTGCTCAAAGAGACTAGTTCATCAAAAATGACATGTACACTTTCCTCAATCAACATAGTCCTCTTGTTGTAAACTTTATAGGCCTTGCTATGATTAGAATAACCAATAAAAACCGCTTCATCGCTACGTGGATCGAATTTACCCAAATTATTTTTACCATTGTTGTGAACAAAACATTTGCTACCAAAGCATCTAAAGTATGAAATGTTGGGCTTTCTTCCACGTAGTAAATCATATGGTGTTTTATTGAGTAGACTTCTTACCATGACTAGATTATGAATATAACAAGCGGTGTTTACCGCTTCGGCCCAAAAGTTTCGAGGAAGCTTACTACACAATAACATGGTTCTAGCCATGCCTTCAAGAGTTCTATTCATGCGTTCAACAACGCCATTTTGTTGAGGAGTTCTTGGAGCGGAGAAATTATGATCAACACCATTGTCATCACAATAAGCACCAAATGATGAGTTTTCAAATTTGGTTCCATGATCGGTTCGAATGGAAACAAGTTTTAAATCAAGTTTGTTTTGAGTCTTTTTCAACCAAATTAAAAACTCATCAAATGCCTCATCTTTGGAACTCAAGAACAATGCCCAAACAAATCTACTATAATCATCAACAATGACACACACATAGCGACTCCCTCCTCTACTACGTGTTCTCATGGGTCCACATAAATCAATGTGCAAGAGTTGTAGTGGACGAGAGGTACTCACAACCTTTTTCGATTTGAAGGAACTTCTAACATGTTTGCATTTAGCACATTCATCACAAATTTTATCAAGATCAAATTTTATGTTAGGAAATCCTTCAACCAAGTCAAGTCTCTTGAGAGTATTGAGAGTCTTAGTACTTACATGTCCAAATCGTTTATGCCACAACCAAGGATCATTTTTCATTACACTCATACAAGACATAGTATGTCCGGATAAAGTGTTTAAATCGGTTAGGTAGACGTCTTTCACTCGTCTACCTTCAAGTATTACCTCATGGGTTGTGGCATCAATGATTCGACAAAGACTAGCACTAAATTCGACCAAGTTACCTCGGTCACATAATTGAGAAATGCTAAGGAGATTGTGCTTCAAACCTTTGACAAGCCGCACATTGTCGACACAAAGTAACGATGACTTACCAACCTTCCCAATGCCTATTACTTCACCTTTCTTGTTGTCACCAAACGTTACCGTGCCACCATCATAAGCTTCAAGTGAGAGAAATTGGCTTTTGTCTCCCGTCATGTGACGAGAACATCCGCTATCCAAGTACCAATTGCGGCCGCCTCTCACCAAGCCCTACAAGAGATTAGACTTTAAGTTTAGGAACCCAAATCATTTTGGGTCCCTTCTTACCACCAACTTGCTTAAGGAGATCTTTCCGAATCCATATTTGCTTAACAACTTTAATGTTTCTTTCAATGTCATTATGTCTCTTTTTGCAAGCATTAAAGACATGACCAGTTTTTCCACAATAGTTGCAAATGATGTATTCAGGAAGACCAACATACTTCCTTCTCCGGAAGTCAGTTTTGCTAGGATCTGGTTTTTGAATGTAACAGTGCGACTGACTGTTCCATTTAAAACCCAGACCAGCCACTCTATCACACCTCTTGGATTGACTAGTGAGAAAATTCAAGACATTTTGACTTCCTTCCCATTTTTTAGACACATGTTTAGCTTCATTAAGATCCTTGCCAAGTTTCTCAATTTTAGCCAAAAACAACTTGTTCTTTTCCTTAGAAAATACCAAATCATTTTTCATCACAACAAATTTAGATTTTAAGTCAATGATGGTGTTTATTTTTTGTTCAATGTCAATCTTAAGGTTGGAGATGCAAAAGTTCAATTGAGTGACCTTATGGTCGGAGGAACAATTCTTGTTTTTTTCATGTTGTATGTTAACAAGTTTCTCATGAAGGATTCTAATTTCCCTTTTGAAGGCATTGAGATCAACCTTGAGTCGATCATTCTCAGTGGTTAAAGTTTTGACAAGATCATGAGAGAATGAACTTTGCTTTTCAATGTCAGAGGCAACAGACAGAGGGATTGTGACTTTCAGACTTTCAACTTTTTCTTCAAGGTCGACTACTTCAGTTTTAGACAACTCAAGATCTTTGATGAGATCATCACGCTCCTTTGAGATTTTTGAAATTTGGAAGACTAAGGAGGTGTTAATCTCTTCAAGATCAGATGTGGTAGAGTTAGAGCTAGAGGTTTTAAGGAGATCTAGTTCACTAGTCAGATTTCTGTTAATTTCCTTAATCTTTTAAATTCAGTCTCAACTTCAGAGGTAACAGTCACTGTGTCTGTATCATTCAATTCCTGTTTTAGAAGAACGTTTTCTTGAGCAATCTCCTCTATTTGATCTTGCATGACATCAAGTTTCTCGGTTTGGTTACGACACTTGTCAAACAACTTATCAAGCAACTTACACACCTTGTCCTTGGAATAAGTTCTAACCTTAGCCTTAAGATATTTTACCTCATTGTCGGACTCGGAATCGGATTCATCTGGATGTGCCATAAGACACCTAAGAGACTCACTCCTAGCAAGTTTATGTGTTTTATTTTTGAGATTGTTTGTCAAACACATTTTAGCATCTAGTTGCTCCTCGATGGGTTCATCGTCCTCGGAGTCGGACATGCCCCAAATGGCGGACATTACTTTATGCTTGAGTTCTCTCTTAGCCGTGTCTCTTCTATCCTTAGATTTGATGTCATTCCATTTTGGGCATTCTTTAATCAAGTGACCTTTGTCACCACATTTGAAACATCCCATAGCGGAATTCGGTCGTCTCTTAGGAAATCGTTTTCTAGCATGGTTCACTTTGAAATTTTTGAATCCTTGGCCATTGACCATCCCAACAAGGTTTCTTGAGAACATTGCAAATTCATCTTCCTCTTCTCCTTCCTCATCACTTGAGGTGGATTTAAGAGCAAGTCCTTTTCCCTTTGAGGTCTCACAAGGAGCATTGTCGAGATTTAACTCGTGTGCAATTAGGGACCCCATTAGTTCATGAAAGGTTAATGTGGTTAGGTCTCTAGCCTCTTCAATAGCGGTGACTTTTGGTTGCCATTTAGCGGTAAGACTACGAAGAATTTTTCGAATGATGTCCTCGGACTCGAAAGTTCTTCCTAGACTTTTAAGCTCATTAATAATGCTAGAAAAACGAGAGGCTAAACTATTGATGGACTCGTCCTTCAACATATGGAACATCTCATATTTTTTTATGAGAAGGTCTATACGTTGTTTCTTAACTTGTATGGTTCCCTCGTGTGCGAGTTCAAGGACATCCCATATTTGCTTAGCCGTCGTACAACCGGATATACGACTCACTTCCTCCTCACCAACACATCGTTGAAGAATAGTCATGGCTTTGGAATTTTTCTCGACCAATTTAAAATCATTTTCATTGTAATCTCTTTCGAGTTTGACGGTAGAATATCCCGTCATCATGTCCTTATCTTCAACAATGAGTGGTCCATCTTTGATGATTCTCCAACATTGGTAATCAATACTTTTGATGTAGTGTTCCATTTTGAGTTTCCACCATCCAAAATTCTCACCGGTAAAGACCGGGATCTTGGAGTGTTTTGAGGAATCCATAGGCCTAGAATCAAACTCAAAGGCGATTAGCCTCGATCAAGAGCACGAGGCTCTGATACCAATTGAAGGGTTTGGATTCCAAGTACCTAAGAGGGGGAGGGGGTGAATTAGGTACCACTTTAAAAATTTCAACTTAATCTTTATTGTTTAAAGAAAGTTGATGGATGTTAAGAAGAGTAAATGGATACACTAAATGAACAAGGTTATCAAGAGTGTATAGCTAAAGTAATAAGTTGCTGTAAAGTGAACGTCACAGTGAGTCTGACTGTTACTTTGTTCGTTTTAGCAGATGAAGTAAAGGCTACAATACGAAAGTAACAGTATTCGAGACTGTTGCACTAGACAGAAATGCGAAATACACAAGTAAAGAAAAGTGCAGCGGAAATTAAACAAACAAGAAAAATAACACAGGAGTTTTGAATTGGTTCAGCCATTTTGAAAGGCCTACGTCCAATCTTCTTCTTATTGATTCAATTAAGTAATCTACTCCGACTACCTAAGACCCTTACAATAAAAAGGACCAACAACCTACTCCGGTTGCGAAATGAATTCGAGACTACTCCGTCTCAAACTCGACTCTTCTTCTAAGAAAGTTACAAGATCAAATTCCCTGATTTTGTTCTTGTGGAAAGAACGAAGGCGAATTCATTAAGACCTAACTATTCTAGATAGAAGAATACAATACTTAACGCAACAGTTGTCATGTCTGTAACGTTTGAAGACTTTGAAGAAAGTTTGCAAAGATTAAAAGCTTAAGAACTTTTGAAGAAAATTTGCAAAGCAGTAAGTTTGATTTCTCTGGAAAGCCATGAAGAAATGAGAGAGGTGAGCTCTCTATTTATAGAGGAAGAAGTGATTTGAAAAGGTTAAAGGAGAGCCTTGAGAAAGTCCACTCTCAAGCATGTGGGCAAAGTGAATGTCCTTGCATAAAGCTTTCACAAGATACAAAGTGTCTCAGAAAAGAGGGCTGCTCAAGATGCAGGAAGTGTTTTACCCTTAGTGAAAGTCATAAGATGACAAACTCATATGGGAACAAGCCAAGTGTTGCTTTTCTTTTTGAGAAAAAGTTTGTTTGTGCAAATGAGGAAAAACACTTTCAAATGATTCCTTCTTATCACCTTCAAATCACGTTCAAAATCATTTCAAGAATGGTTCGAATAACTTTTCAAAAGCAGCAGGAAGATTTTGATTTAGAAAGTCTTTGAAAAGTTTCAGACATGTGCAACAGTCGTCCTCACTGTTACACTGAACAAGTGGGGTAACGGTCGCCAAGACTGTTGCATTTGTAAGTACCATACTCTTCTACCTTTACAATAGACGACTCTTTACAACACGATTCTTCTTGGGCATTTCAACTCTTCATCTACTCTTGCTTGGAGATTGGTCTTGCTTGGCCGGAGACTCAAGATTTCCTGAACACTTAACTAAGAAGTATACATTAGTTAGGCTTGTCATCATCAATCAAACTAGCTCAACAATTCGTTTTGAAAGCATATCGAAAATTGAAAATTTGTCTTGGCGTGAAGTCTGATTTTTCCAATCTTTCAAATATTTAAATTTGCTGCCAAGTTTCAAAATCAAATTTAATGTTAGTTTTTATTTGCTACTTTTTTATTGTCGTTTTTGTGCGTAGTTCATTAATAGCGTTTTATTTACTTAAAAATTAGATTTTTTTGAATTTTTTTTTGAAATCCCATAGTATTAGAATTATTTTTTAAGTCATTTTCAAAACGTCGGGAAAAAATCATTGAAGTGATAAAAAAAAATGGAACAAGAAGGTAGCAAAATGACAAAATAAATGTTTTTAAAAAATTCTATTCTTGATAATGATTAAATTGTTTTTTTTATTTCGAATTAATTTTGGGTTATCTTCCAGGTGGAGTCAGCTTTCGGGTCGACTCGGGTCAGGTTGGGTCCGCACATGAACCAGGTTGGCTCGGGTCACGGGTCAGTACATCAATGAGGTTGTGTTGGGTTCAGTTTTGTCCCAACCTTAATAAGTTAATATCGGGTTACGAGTCATCATAAGGTCTGGTCAGGTCAGATCGAGTTGGTTTGGTTGCAAAATTTCAGGGTCATATTAGGTTGGGTTTGCTCGGGTTCGGGTTTGGGTTGGGTCAAACTTGTCAGCTCTACGAACAAAAAATTGTATGAGGCATGCTCGGCTGACCTGAGGGCGGGCTGGATATGCGTTGGTTCGGGGACCTGGAACCGACCCATGAGAGGAGCGGATCAGGCCGGGTAGAAGGTGACCCGAGGGACGAGATTTGGGCGGGTCCGAGTTAGAGGTCAGTCGAGCTTTATAATCTGGGCTCATGACAAGCCCAGGATAGAGTGCTAGCCGGGTCGAGCTGTGGGGTTCGCCAGCCCTGCTCTATATTAGACTTTTGTTCGTATTAATATTTTTTACAAAATTGGTACAAGTTTTATAAATCAAGTATGATTTTGAAGTATAACTTGAAGTTACTATGCTACTTGTCTCCTTGGATAAGTAGTAATTTAGGGCCCGAGAGTCAATTTAGGCCCAAAATCCCGATGTAGCCCAAGATCGGGTTTGGGCTCGTTAAGCATGCCCACATATTTGGCCTGACCATGCGCGACCCATACATATGAGCTGTTTATCTTATCCTGGCTCCGCACAAACCCGCCCGATCCATGATCACCTCTAGAGTCATGGTAGAAACATGGGAAATTCAGATCTCCACTTAAGTTGGTCATAGATGTCCTATATACAAGTCATATACAAGTCAGCTCACATGGTTCGATTGTCCTTGGAAGTTACCAGTCTTGTTGATATTGTCGGTGAATCGACGATGAACCTCGAATAGTCGAATCCAATCTACCGTTTTCCACTACTCCACCAACACATTGTTGATACCTTGGCTACTTTATCCTATCTTTCGACTTTCAGTTCTAAATTTATGTAATTTTATTCATAACGATACTAACTTGTAGTTGTATTAATGCTTTAGTTTACGTTTTTGCCAAAATAAGTGCATTTAACAAAATTAGTCCAATACCCCGTGTATAATGATCTTAATTTTACACCTGCAACAAAAAAAAGGATCCCATCAATTCACTCCTTTTTAAAATATATATTTTAGACTACAATGGATTTTCATAATTTTAATTAAGGTAGAGACTCGTTAGTTGTTACTCTTTTGTTTTAGATAAGACGGAATAAATCAAACTAGCTCACTAAAATGGTTACGCTTCTTTTTCCGGTAAAGCAACGGTTCTTTGATGCACTACTCGACGCAAATTTCATCTTGGATCATTCAAAAGCAATATCTTTGTGTAGCTAAAACAAGGTAAAGTTTCGTTCATCCGACACCCCTACCAAGCAATTTGCGGGAGGCATTGAGGTAATGGGATAATCTTGTTATTGTAATACTCTCTATTATATTTTAACTATTTAGTTTACTAGTTTACTGGAATTAGTAGAAAAATGATTAATTATAAAGATGATGTAAATACTCTAAATCATACTAGTTTTACAATTAGTCTTGCTTGTGACGGGTCTATCCGTCACAAGCTTGTGACGGATCAGATCCCTCTCACAAGCTTGCAAGTGGAAGGGCAAGTGGTAAATTAATGTTTCCCACTTGCCCTCCCACTTGCAAGTTTGTGAAAGAGATCCGACCCGTCACAAGCTTGTGACGAATAATGACCGTCACAAATGAGAATTTGTGCTAGTTTTATACCCGTGCAAAAAATGCACGGGTCATAATAACATACGCTATTATAGGATATACGAGCATACATAAATGAGCGTTATTAGATGTGAAATACCGTGACAATATAAATAAGTCCATAATGGGAGATTCAAAGTACATATAACTTTAAGTAACGGTTTTCTTTCAGAAGACTTGAATCATTAACGTAACTAATGTATATATTAATTTAGGGCAGAAAAACGATGTTCAAATCAAGCGATTTCTGTTGTAATTTTTATTTTAAAAGTAATCTTTATCAAAGTCATTTTTCTCTAGAAATTATATAAATCATAAAAAAATAATTTTTTCTTGAAAAAATGTACACAAATCTAGTGTTTTCTTTTTTGTAATTTTTATTATAACAATTTTATTTATAAACGGTACTCATTTTTGGGAATGTATTTACTTTGATCTGTTGTCTTAATTAGTGCAACATTGAATTTTTTAGAAATGTTTGTTTGTAATTAATGTAAATAATGAGAAACAACTGAAATTAAAAATTGAGTAAATGTAAACATGAACGTGGGTTTAAAATTTAAAAAAAAATTGTTTTTCATTCCTAAATTTAAGGGAGCAATGAGAAAGCTTAAAAAGTTTCCTCTTTTACATAAAGAAGATTTTATTTACTTTTGGATAAATTACGTTGTTGTTGCTGGCTTGCTGTTGTTGTTATTATTATTTTTTATTAATTATTGTTATTATTGTTTTTGAGTGGAAGTGGAGAGTGAGGAAAAAATCAAAGTGGAAAGTAACTCCGTAAGGATGAGAATATGAGAGGAGTATATGACCTATCTTAGAAGATCAACCTACGAAGTAATTTATAAACATAGGAAAGATAATCGTCCGAGGTAAAAGACAGCAATGTCCTCAAAACCGAAAACCAACCAAGTTTATCCATGGATAGAGACAGTGTTCTTTAACCAAAGCACATACTCAAGCTCAACTGCTGGTAGGCCGCACAGATTGATAACAAGGTTTCGCCTATCGCCTGTTTAAGGGACTCGGTTAACATAAATGAAGCACAAGTCGATAACCTGGCAAGCTTGCTTATACAATAACATGCCATTCTGGCACTATACTACAAAAGCACTCACTCGTCCTTCTATGTATGGTAAGTTATCGTGTGTTCCTTCCAGCAGTCTGCCACAAGATACTGTTCGTGGAAGCAGACCTCCCCACTGCTTTTTGCTAGTACAGCAGAAGTGCTTCTCGTGCCATACCGTCCCTATAAGAAGCGCTATAGAATTCTTATCAACGCTTAAAAGTGCGAATAAATGAAGTGATTAAGAAGGCACTTACATTTGGAGTATCGGTGTTGACGAAGATGGAACTCAACTGATGCTCAGCTTCAGGATTCAAAATTCCTGGGAGTGTTTCGTTCTTAGTTGTGTCAGTCATAAGCTTTTCAACTATTTCGTGAGCTTCCACTTCACTTTCGCCATATGTTTCCATCATCTCTTTAAAGTTACCAAGAAGTCGTTCAGCCTGTTGAAGGTAATACAATCAGACATTCAGACACTAAACAAAAGTCAAACATTTTACAAACAGCATAGAAAATGATACACGCAGCGTCTCCTCAATTCTTCCTCATTTGTTTTTTCATCAAATTGTATGTAAGCATATGCATGGCCGAGATAAAAAAAAAAAAAAAAAAAAAAAAAAAGGAATACATAACCAAATATTTGAGACGGAGGGAGTAGGAACCAAAGAAAAATAAAGACACGGGACCCTTTTACCTTGGGCCAAAGTGTATCTAAACTAGCATTGGTTAAAACATGAGTCCCGGATGAAACATGCAAGAAGGATGGTTTATTTTCTTTCGGCCTGTTTGTAACATACACCATGGATTTAGAATGGAGATCCGCAGCCAGCAAGTTGAATCCATTATACAGGTCAGCTTCCTGAATTATCTCTTCGGCATATTCAGTTGGACCCTTCTCGCTCTGTAAACAAGCAGTCCAATGGCAAATGCATATTCATTACAACCATAACTTGCAGAAAAATATTTCATTAATAAGGACAATGGCTGATACGCCTCTTGTTTCATGGGATTCGCGACAATTTTCAAAATATGTGAAGAGAGATTTGGAAAGTGTGCAAAATCCAGTGAAAGCGTGGAGCAGAAGGAAGTTTACAATGGAATACCAACTGGAACATGAAAAGAGAACATAAATCCAAGCACAGAAAGTCGATAAGCAGGCTTAGTTAGACAACTGTTAACAGTCCAAGGAAATTGGTGTTTCCGATTTTAGAAGAAGTTCCTACATGTTCAACAAAGAGTCCAAAGTGAACTTCTCAGTGGTTTCTGTTAAGAAACCTGGAATTGTAGATTTGTAGCAGATAAGCTGATTAAACTATCAGATAAGTACAGAGTACTAAACAACCACTTGCTAAAGTAAAGCATGTTCAGGAGTGTCTGTGTAAGCTCATACATACTTGTGATATCAAAATGACGCTGATTGGACGAGATCTTGCTTAGCTGTTGCGAGTGAGGATATGTATGTGATAGGTCGTAAATTAAATACTCTCCCTTTTGTGATAAAAATGACCTGGCGCATCATTTAACGCCGTATAAATCAAAATGACGCTAAGAAGTGCAATAGAATCATCACGTTTGATGTTACAGGGTGTGTTTCAAAATAAATTACTAGAGACTTATTTTAAAAATCTAAATCATTGTTTTCTCATACATTGACGATACAAAGATGGCAGTTTTTCTAAACCAATTTACAATGTGATGAAGTGCGAAGTTGTTACATCATTCTAAGACAATTCCGTATGAAAGAAAGCCTTTCTAGTCTTCTAGACATGCAGCATACATACAAAACATCGAACTACTTGTCCCAAACAACTTGATTACTTGACTAACTTCATCCTCAAATGCTCACTTGTGAGTTGTGGCGCTCACACATCATGCAACCAAATTCCGATACTTTGTAGTTTAGCACTAACTACACCACAAACTTATGTGAGAGTCTCATGTGGATTCCAGCACACTAAACCTATGATTGATGACGCATATCCCCTCGTAATAGCATCCATTGATTAAAATTATTACTACATCCCATTAAAATTAATCGGAGGCTACGTAGTTTAGTCTGAATGAGAGGTGGTATAATCGTGAACATAAAATTCCAATCCTTAGTACACTAGTAAGCACCAATTAGCGCGCACCTATACCTACAAATCGAAGTACCTTAACCGGGCCGTCTCACAATCCAGTAAGAAATATTAGATTTTGAACAAATTTTAATGACCAAACAAGGTAAAAAAAAAATAGAGGAAAAAAAAGATGAGAAATTTATGATCCAAGTTACCTGAAGAAAACGAACGGGCAGGTCTCCTCTGGTCTTAGCATGAGGAAGCCGATCTTTTTCTCTAGAATTAGTTACAAAAGAAACCTTTCCATTTTTAGAACAAGCTAACCAAGTGCCACCACCAAGTTCATCTCTACCACCCAATATTTCTCCTCCTTCCCACCACCCTGCTGGCTTTGTTGGCCTTCCAACAATAATTCAATTAGTATCGACAATTTTTCAAAGACTATGTTTATCCACATACTCTATATAAGTTTCAACAACAGTAAAACATTATTATTTTATCTATTAATATTCAACTCAGACTTTTTTATTTCTTCCACGTTATCCGTCATACTCATCAAAATCTAAGCTTTGACTTGCAAAAACATATGGGACCCATTCAATCCACTTTTTACACATACAAAATACTACTCCACTTGTGGTTGTACTAGGTGAATGACGAGTGGACAATAGTCCGATTGGGCGATCGAATTACTCATATATTACCTTCCTAATATATAAAGGTAAACAAATGAATGAAACGCCCTAAAATGGAAATAGTAAACAAATGACGGGGACAGAGGGAGTATTCATGAATCTGGTCTCAAGTTGGGTCTTGGTAACTTGAAGAAGATTCTCTCCATTCCAAGTCTTACTTTAGACTTGCAAAAATCTAGCTTGAGAGTTGAGACCCAACATTAGACGTGGATAACCTTAGCCTTAGGAGTCATCCAAAAACATGTGAAAAGATCATCTAAACTAAAACCTTAGGTAATGGTTGAGATCCAATCAATGAACATATATAACACGCCCCCTCCCCCGAATCCTCATCATTTTTTTTGGTAGAAATGACTGAATGCTCATTAGGCTCGAAGAGTAATCGAGTAAATAAAACAAGCCCCCTTACTATTTGTACATATGTAGAGTCGTAAAATTAGACTTGTCACAACATTCGTCAACTTGACATAGTTTTTGCGTTACTACTTTCAAGCACGACCCATATATCCAACACGAAACACATGGGTAAAACTGCGTACACCGGGCTAATAGTCACATACACCATTAGACGGATATACCCACTTAATAATTGAATATATAGTATTTTATATACTATTATAATCTTGATGATTAATTAAGTATGATGTAAGGGAGAAAGTAAAAATACCTGGAGTGGTATTCATCTCTGTTGAGGAGGAGAATAAGTGGGTAAAGTGGGTGGGATTGCCATACAAACACAGCTATGCACATGATTGTAGCCTTGTTTCAAATCATGCCAATTTGTCTAAGATTGATGTTTTGGGGTTAAGGCCCTGTTCTTTTGGACTTAAACTCAGCCCCTTTAAGTTCAGTTCAGCTCCTATAAGTTCAGTTCAGCTCCTATAAGTTCAGTTCAGTTCAGTTCAGCTCCTATAAGTTCAGTTCAGCTCCTATAAGTTCAGTTCAGCTCCTATAAGTTCAGTTCAGTTTAGTTCAGCTCTTATAAGTTCAGTTTAGAAAAATTCAATTCTTACAAATTAAGTTCAGAAAAGTTATACGGAATATATTATTTATGAAAACCGATATAAAAACATTTGACATTAATTAGTGGAATGTCATTTGGTCATTTGAAAAAAAGGTGGGTGTTAAAAAATATGCCCCGAATGTCACAAAAGTATCAAATGTCTATTATTGTTTTATACATTCACACTCCATAATTTTATAAGGATGCATAATCTTGGAATACCTAGTATACAACATGACGTGAATATTCAAGGAACAGTAGATTTGGGCATGTTTGATGATAAGCGGAAAAAAAACCATGTTAAAGGTACGAAACAAGATAGTAAAAAACATTTGGCGAGGGAATAAATTCGTTGTTACGAGTGATAGTGAAGATAAAGAAGAAAGTGATGAGGAAGATAATGATATGGAAATAGATGGTTAGAAAACGATGTAATATGTGATTTATTTTTTTTATCGTAATGTAAACGTAGTAATCTATTTGAACAAATAAATGTACATAAATCGGAATTATGTTATTATCTTACCTTATGTTTTAGAGTATACTTTTTTTTATGACAGTCCTTTCCAAAAAATAAAGATACAGATAAAGATGATGTCAACGTAGTAATATGTTTGAACAAACCAATGTATATAAATTGGAATTATGTTATTATCTTACCTTATGTAATAAAGTTCAGTTTAGTAAATTTTATATTCTATAAATTCTATTCAATTAATTAAAAATAAGTTCATAAAAGTTCAGATCTTATAAGTTTAGTTCAGTTCAGCTCCTATAAGTTCAGTTCAGCTCTTATAAGTTCAGTTCAGTTCAGCTCCTATAAGTTCAGTTCAGTTCAGCTCCTATAAGTTCAGTTCAGCTCCTATAAGTTCAGTTCAGTTCAGTTCAGCTCCAATAAGTTCAGTTCAGCTCCTATAAGTTCAGTTCAGCTCCTATCAGTTCAGTTCAGTTCAGTTCAGCTCCGATTCAGCCCAAAAGAACAGGGCCTAACTCACAGATAAAATGAAGACTTGTGTGATTACTCTAGTTATCTTGTCAGAGTTGTCACTTGTGAATTGTCGGTCTTCTTTTATACAGTTTTAGGAAAGGTTTTCATTTCTTTCGACAGAGTGAAGGAGTTCAATTTTGCTCGGTAGTGGACAAAATGTCGTCGTACTCCCTCCTAGTCGCTCATTTTTTCCCTCTTTTCTTATTGGATAAGTCGGGTTATCTTTCCTCTTTCCCTTTATAAATGTGGGGTTGTGTGTTTTGTGTGGTTCAAATTCATAAGTGCAATTTATGTGGTCTAAATTCATTTTCTTAATTCATGTGTAAAAAGGAGAGGGGAAGAAATGAGTAACTACGAGAGAATATATGTTACGTATATATCATTAATTTTAAAATTATTAATTTCTATATTCAAGTAAATGGAATGTACAAAGTATCGGCACTAAGCAAGACCATAACAAGTCTTGGGATACACGTTTCTCGAAACTATATGCGATGAACGTTTCGCATAATAAAGACTCAATCATCCCGGTAAGCTGTCTATCAAATCATACGCTCCTACTCTACACCTAGACAAACTCTCAGGAAAAACATTTCCCAATTCGACAAGCGATAAACGTTTCGCTTCCGAGACCCGAAATATGGCACACATACTGTAACCAAAGTTCGAGTAACCTTACACTGAATACATGACTCACATACTGTAACCAAAGGTCTGAAGAAGAGCGAAAGAGTATCCTCAATTCAGAAATATGGCTCACATAATGTAACCAAAGGTCTGAATAAAGGTAAAAAGGAAGTCAAGCTAGTAAACAATGTATGATGACACCGCCTCGCATGAATAAAACATTTGACGGTCGAGTCGATCAACGTCATGTGTTCGCCTCCCAACAACGTCGTCATATTCACACTACCTGGCTCACAAGCACACATTAATGTACCCTCATCGCTTCAAGATCACGCCTGACAAGTATAAAGGTACAAACGGGGAATGAGAGTTCAACATCATACATAACGTTAAACAAGGAACAAACAACAAAGGCTTACATCCTTCAGGTACTCAGTAGAGTGGCTCAAGCACTCGGCCGAGTAAGCACTCACCCGACAGAGTACATGGGGTACTCGGTCGAGTAATTTCGATCAAGGTTAGGGTCTCAGGGGAACTAGGTTGAGTGGCCTTCTACTCAAGTACTCAATAGAGTGGCTCAAGCACTCGGCCGAGTAAGCACTCACCCGACCGAGTACATGGGGTACTCGGTCGAGTAATTTTGAGCAAGGTTAGGGTCTCATGGGAACTCGGTCGAGTGGCCTTCTACTCGATCGAGTGAAAGTCAACAAGGTTAGTCAACATAGGTACACTCGGTCGAGTGACTATGGCACTCGGTCATGGGTACCCGGTCGAGTAATCTCAACTCGGGCAGGGATTTTGTCCAAAGGCATACTCGAGGGCACTAGATCGAGTGACCAAAGTACTCCGTCGAGTAGGTACACACGGACATCATCTATAGATGCATCAAGTCACACGACACACAAACAAAGTCGATTCTAACCTAAATCCATCTGAAGCAATGACAAAACCATCATATGAATTCCACCATCTCTACGGCAAGCATATAGGACAATAGATTTGCATATGAAGATGATTCTAAACATACGGTGAAAATTATAAGTACACAATTCAACATAAAATCCATAGGTTAATCAAACTGACAAATCCATGAGATTTTCAACAACATACAAGTTACCCAACAACACATGAACCACAAATGACCCGTTCAACATACAACAATCATGTTCATAAGGCAAGAACTTATAAAGAATCTAACTTTCTCATGTGAAACTAACCTAAGGCACATAATTTAAAAAACTAAGTAATGTCGAGTAACTTGTATAAGTTACCTCGATAGCACGCTAATCCTCTAAGTCTTCTTCAACGAGATAGTAATCCTTGTTCGGGTCCTCTAAGTCACCACCTAAACACAAGATACAAAAATTTGAGATATCTCAATTTTAGAGAAAGATGAGCTTTTTGAAAGATTGGAAAATAATGTAACTTTCTTACCTAAAAAGATAAAGAATGAAAGAAGAGGAAGATTGGGTACAAAAATCAAGAAATTTGGTGAAGGAATGGATGATTATGAAGGTTTCAAGCTTTTAAGAAAGATGAGTTAAGTGGATTTTTTTTGTTTGGTAAAATGTGAGTTTTATATAAAGATCAATAAGCAACATTATATCGTTCTACTCATTTTTCCTTCTTACAACCAACATTACTCCTTCAAATTAGACAAGAATATCTAACTGATTAGGCCATCTACTATCTATATGATGCACATGATGCTAAATAAGTAATAGAATTCTCAAGTGCATAAGTCTTTGAATGTTCTTCATCAGCAGATCAGGTCTTGTGATACATGAAACCAGCCTGCAACTATTTTTTTCACCCCATATATGATACCAGCATGCCATTCTAGCCATATGACACACTGTTTATTTTTGTGCATTGATTCTTGTCATCCAGTCTGAAGTGTAGCCATCTCTCTAACTCTCTGATGATTCTACTAGTATAATCACAATCCTCAAACAGATGTGTATGAGATTCAACACATTGCTCACACAGGACACATCTATTTGAGGAACAAATACCAATACCAAACAGTTTTTCCCTTGTGTTCAGTGGCTCATGCTTTATAAGCCAACCTATAATAGAATTGATATGTCTAGTTTTTATATGATTTTACTCCCTAATTTAGCTCGATTTTACATGATTATTATACTTTGTTTAATATTTTTATGAGCTAATTACGTGTTCGAGGTGCATTGCTCGTTTTTGCTATGTTTTGTAGGAATATAAGCATTTAGAGACTTTTTCCTAACACAATTAGCAAGCACCAAAGTCCAACAAGCTAATGGAAGCAAAATGGACCATGAAAGGAGAATGACAGGCCAAGCATGAAGATTTGTGAAATGGATTGAAATGCAAATGAGAAACCAAAAATGAAGCCCAAAGCAAGGAGCCCACAACTCAAGCATAGGATGCTCCTTTGGATGCTCAAGGAATCCCAAAACTATGCAATTAACCGGAGAATTAAGGTGCTTAAAGGCATAGCTTAGGATTCCTTAAGCATTAAATGGAGCAACTAAGCAAAAATACCCGGATAAAGGAAACCCCCATCGGGGTTCCCATTCCCCGATCGGGGTTTGGCTTATGTGAACACAAGCGTTTCAAGTCCCTCTCCCTATATAAAGGAGAGGGACTTCGACACTTGGAGGCATCTTTTACATATCTTTTCACACATATTTCACATCCTTTTTCATAGCTTTTCTCCTATCTTTTCATCATATTTCCCTTAGCTTAAGCACACAAGTTTTTCTTAGTTTCATAATTAGTTAAACATTTAGTTATTATTTTGTTCAAACACTTGGTTACATTTCAAAGTTGTAATTCAATCTTTCCATTCAAGCATTTTGGTTATTTGTTCTTCATTTTCGAGTTATATTTCTCTATTGCGGTAATCCTAATTCTAGTTTTATGTTAGTATTCATTTCCGTCATTTACCTTACAAATCATTTAGTTAATCGTAACATTAGTTAATCATAGTTTCATTGTTTTCTACATTAGAATTGTTAGTTTCATTCACTTAGTGTAGCACATTTTATTAACAAGTTGTTTTCCTTTATAACTTTATATTCATCATGCTTTTTATATCAAATACTATTAGTTTAAACATCAACATGAGTGAGTAGTTTCATTTGTCTAGGGATTAAGGAAGTCATGCATAATTAGTAAGTTGTAAATGTTAAAATAAGGATGAACTAATATTGGTAAATTGTTTCTATCACATGCTTGTATTGTTTTGTTAATTTTTGTTATTTGGCCAATTGCATTGATTAAATTTGTTAATTCATTCTAAAAGTCGAGAGGCATGGAATCGGATTAGACGACGCATGTGTAGTAGGACGACTCTAGTCACAACGAAAGCTCTCTAGGACTCGACTTAAGGTTGACACTAATATCGAGAGATGAGTGTCTTTAGCCTAAACAATTAACAATATTAAGAATTCATATGTTTAATATGAGCATTTACGTATTTGCATGAGTGACCCGACTCCTTTAGACTCTTTTAATATTATTTGATTTGCATCATAGTTAGCTAAACATCATACCAAACCAAACCATTAAAGCGACTTTGATAGTAGTCCATTCATAGCATTTCATAACGAAATTCCCGTCTCCTTGTGTTCGACCCCTCGTACTACATTAATTTGTGTCTAGGGAAATTTATCTTTGCATAGGTGTGTGATATATCTTATCAAGAATGTTTAGGCACACATCATCGATCCCATACTTCCTTATGCCAGCTGACTGGAAGATGCACTCCCTGCAGCCACTAGTACCTAAAACTGATTGTGTAACCTTTAAGATCAGAAATCCAGATATCACTCTGAAATCCTGCAGCCAAGAGGTTTTTGGTTTTACAGATATTCCTCCAATTCCAATTAGAATCATAAGAGGGTTGATAACCACTCCAGTCTTAACCTTTGAGATAAATATGATCAACCCACAAAATCCAAAGTCTGTCTGCTTTTGTGTAGATCTAGTTGACTAACTTACCTACAACAACTCTATTCCAACTACATGCATCTTTGATCCCAAGTCCATCATCCTTCTTGTCACAACAGACAGTGTGCGAGGCCACAAGAGGAACCTTGTTATACTCTGCACCACCATCCCAAAAAAAATCGTACAAACAGCCACAATTTTAGCAATGACCATTTTAGGTATCAAGAAGATTGATCCCCAATAATTATGAAGATTATTAAGAACATAATTAATCAAAGTTAGACTGCTTGCATAACTCAACTTCCTAGCCCTCAAACTCTTGATTCTCTTCACTATTCTCTCCACTAAAACACTACAATCTTGCCTAGTCAACCTTCCTGCTTGAATAGGCACCCCCAAATATTTCACTGGTAACTTCCCTTTCTGGAATCCAGACACCTGAATTAGCTCATTCCTAAGACTTTATGCAACCCCCTTCAAAACTATTTCAGACTTGGTAGTATTAATCTTCAATCCTGAACTAGCTGAGAATGTAGCAAAGGCCCTAAGCAACAGTATCATCGACCTACTATCTCTTTTTCAAAACATGAGTAAATCATCTGCAAATAGCAAATGATTTAATTTAAGGCTCTTGCACAAAGGGTGATACCTAAAATGCCATTTTTGAGTAGCATAGTGATACAAAAATTAGCGGAAGCGATTTAAATGAATAATGAGCAAATTGTGAGTCAAGGATTCTTGTGAAGTACTCCATACAAATTGTGAAGATAAGAGGTGAAATAGTATCTCCCTGCCTCAATCCTCTTACCCTGGAAATATCCAAATTGAGCACCATTCAAACTAAGAGTGAATGTAGTAGAAGTAACACAAGTCATAATGATTGCTTAGAACTTGTCAGGGAATCCCAAGGCTTTTAGCATTTGTTCAATGAAATGCCATTCAGTCGAATCATAAGCTATTTGAAGATCCATTTTGAATAAACATCTTGGTGAAGCAAGATCTATGTTATACATACGTACTAGATCCTGACAAATCGGAATATTCTCAAGGATGCTCCTTCCTTTTATACATGCCCCATCACTTCAGGCAAAACCATAGAAAGCCTATTACACAGCAGCTTAGAAATGGCTTTATACAACACATTACAACAAGGGATAGGTCTAAAATGCTTAACACTTATATATAGCCTTATCCATCTTAGGGATTAAAGTAATTGTAGTAGCATTAAGTTGTTTTAGCAACTGACTAGTCTCAAAGAAATTCATCACGACATAGCAGACTTCTTCTCCAACAACTTCACATGCATCCCTATAGAATTAATTAGTGAAACCATCCGGATCAGGGGACTTATCCTTAGGAATGCTAAATATACAACTCTTCACTTCATCAAAAGTAACATGCATATTCATGATCTCCCAATGTTCAGGAGTACAACATTCACCCCTTCATACAACTCCCACATTCACTGCTGTAGTTGTATTATTAGAGCCCAACAATCCCTTATAATTATAAGAAAGGAAAGCCTCCTAAATATTAGCTCCCTCCATACAAACATTTCCATTCATATCCTCAATCATGACTTCATGAGCACCTTATTAATCTACACCCTTTTTTTAATAGAATTATGAAAGAAAGTAGTATTAATGTCACCCTCTTAGGTACATCTGATTTTTGCTTTTTGAATCAGGAAGCTGTCTCTAGCCTCTATAAGCCCCCTGAGTTCCTGATTAATCTCCATTTCTTGCTGGATAAGCTCCATGTTACCAGGTTCATCAACAATTTTCTTTTGAATACCCTCCAAAATAGTACCAGTAATATTAGTGTTGTTCTCAATATCAGAAAAACAAGACTTGTTTAACTGTTTAAGGACAGGTTTAAGAGCCTTCAATTTTTTCACAAACTTGAATATCTTATTACCCTTCAATATTTTATTTCAAACACTTGTCACACAGTCATTGAAAGACTCAGCCATCCCCCACGCACATGTTAAAGTATTTGAAACTCCTTCCACCCCCAAATTCACTTTTTCTATTCACAATGGTGCATGGACAATGATCAAAGATACCTTCTAGGTGAAAATGAGCAACATAATCACCATATCTATCCATCCATTCCTGATTTCCCATATAAATGTATCCAGTCTACTATACACCCTCTCAGTAGCCTCCTGTTTATTAGACCATGTAAACAAAGCCCATGTAGCCTGAATATCCTTCATACCACATAGAGACACACATTCCTGGAAATACTCCATTTCAGCCTCAGTGGTACTACCACCCATTCTTTCCAATGGTGAAAGAACAATATTAAAAGCACCTCTCCAAATCCATGGACTAGTGCATTCATTAGCAGTCTTAATAAGAAATTTCCACAATTCAGTCCTCTCATACAATCCATTAAATGTATAAATCATAGTAAGATAAAAGGATTGATTATCCATTTTTTAAGTGACCAACATATGAATATATTAGGCATTATACTCTAGGAATTCAATATCAAAACAGTCAGATTTCCACATTATCTAGATACGACCCCCTTCGTGCCAGCTACAGTTGGTAGAAACACTCCAACCTTCACAAATAGTAGTGTTCTTATTTAGTAATCTACTAGATTTTATTTTTGTTTCTAATAATCCAAATAAACCAACTCCATTATTATGCATAAACCACTTAATACTTGTAATATCCCGGATAGTTGTGTAAAAATAAAACAAAATAAATAAATAAATAAAATTGTGTCAAGGTATTCATTGTTGTATTAGAAAAAACCAAGTTGCGACTAATTAGATCCAACTCGACTAACAAATGAATAACTTTAAGAACAATAGTCATTATCCACTCTAGTAAAATTACTTATTTTGACCCAAAATAAACTACTTATTTATGATTTTCCTCTATTATTTTAAAATAATAACAATGTTCGATAATCGTAATGTTTACAAATCTTCTAAAATTAACATTAATAATAGATTACATTTTTTTCTAGACAAATTTTATACTCGTAAGTATGCTGTCGTTACTAGATACAATATGAATAATAATCTATTATGTACACTAACTCATTACTAAAACTAAGTAATTATTGTAGTATCATAATAGAAAATAGTAAAATAATATTATGGATAAGATATATTGAGTATTTTAAGAAAAGGTAAAAACTTAGTATTGGGTAAGGATGACATCTCTTAATCACTAAGTTAGAATAGGTAAAGTTCAATTTGTAGACTTCAAAAAATTAACCGACCTTGTTTCCTATAAATAGGAGTACAACTAATCTTCTCAGAAGGAAAATAACAAGCACAAAGTCATATACAATAAAATAAAATAAAACACAAAGCAATATAGATATAGAAGCACTTCATATTTACTTGTGATAACTTAGATAGGTAAATAAGGTATGGTTTTGGAACCCTTTAACGTAGAAATTAATAATTTCAGATGACATTATAAGTAATTGTTCATAAAATAAGGAGTGTAGATTTCATATTATTGTTATTTTACTACTCACATGTTATATTAATGTCCATTATACTATAATGTTGTTACGTAATGTTGTTATGCTCGTTTTGCATATAATGTACATTTGGCCAATTGTAGCATTCAGGATACGATTACGGGAAGGGGATGACATTACAAATTCAACCTGTGTACATGGAAGGGAACATGACTCCATGATATGAGAACTCCGGTTCTGGTTATTACTGGTGAAAGTGTCAGGGGGTTACATAAATAATTATATGGTCCTGTGTACATGGAGGAGGGCTTAGCCCAGGGGAGTTTTACTCTATAATGTGTCTCACTTCAGTAATGGTAGACCGTTAGTCTATATTTTAAATGTTATGATAAAATGACAGGGGTATTATGAGAAGTATTTATTAGGACCGCTGAAGGTAACTGAAATCATATTCAGTCAGTGTTGACCGATTTTGTTATTGTTTATTTTTTCAGGTTTCTATGTTGGGGAACCGCGGGAGTGAGTTTCACTATAGAAATTAATATATAGAAAAAAAAAATGTAATGTATAGGTTGCTAAGACAATGTTATAGCCTTGTATTTCCAGTACAGGAAATACGGCGGTGACGCATTGAAATAAATCTGTTTTCAAGTTTTTTTTTTTTATGAAATAAAAACGTATAGTTTGTTATATACATATTTTTCTCTTTATTTACTTTATATTTTCGGGGTGTTACAAAAATGGTATCAGAGCCCGGTTATAAAAAAAATTTAGTAGAAAAAAAAATGAATGAGAGAGGGGTAAATTGTTAAGAGGGTAGTAATAATCATAGTATTGCTATGAGATATATTTTTTTTATTATTTATTTTTTTAAAATTTTTCTTATGTCATTAATATCCATTATTAACTTATGAGTATAAGATTACTAATGTGGTTAATGTCTTTTTGTTTTAGATATAATGGCGGTACCTCACCCGTACGATTTGGTAATGAATCCGGATGAAAAGGTCGTGGAACATATAGATCGTCTCAGAAATGCTTTAAGGAATCATAATGTCTTGTTTCCAGCATACCGTATGACTGAACCGTTCTTAGCTCATGCCCTGATCAAAACCTTGCCTGACATAGTACCGTGGAGAACCTTTAAGGAACGATATTATGATTTGTTAGTAAATGGGGTTCCCAATCATTCCAAGTATCTTCACATAGGTGCATTTTATGATCGGTGGATCCCAACCTTTGAGGACATAGCGTGGGAACTTTTCACTATTGAAAGAGACCATGTGGTGTATATTCTTGATGACGAAGTCGATGGTGAAATTAATCGGGAGAACAACCACCCGAATAACAACTCACCTGCTGAGGACGATAATGTTTCAAGTGACGGGAATATGGAGGACAGTGCTACTAGTACCATAATATATGGGGACGGAAATGACACTCCAAGCAAGCCGTAATCCAACACCTAGACATGAAAGGGGGGTATAATAGTGGCTTTAGTATCCCTTGTTACAAGCAGTGAAGTAGAAAATAGCATATGTATTAGGCTAAGACTAATATAAGTTAACTATGGTTGTATGTACATATTATGGTAGCTAGATGCCCAATTTTGGGACTTGTAATCTATCTAGGGTTGTTCTAGTAGTTTGCGGATGTATGTAAAATTAGACTGTTTTATATGTTTGGGTGTAATATATACATATAGGTAGTGTATGTAAATATAATGTGCCTGTTAATAAATAAAATCGCGTTAAGTTTCTAATCCATGTGTATTTTATTTTTATAGGATGTCTTTTCCTAATACCATCGATGTTAACCAACCCGCTCCTAATAATCAATCCGATGCAAGAAACTTTGCTGAAATGATGGCCGAAGCATTGAGGAATAATCTTCCTAATAATCAGGAAGAGAGTGTTAAATATTTTAACAAAATGGCAAGTTATAACCCAAAGACTTACGATGGAAAACCAGACCCTGTAGAGTTTGAGAAATGGGTAAGAGGACTGGATAAACTTTTCGATGCTATACAGTGCCCTGAAAAATGGAGGGTAGGTTTTGCTATCTATTACTTGGAAGGGCAAGCCGATCTATGGTGGGAAACTGTTAAGGACAGGAGAGAGGAACACGGATTTGGATGGATTCAGTTTAAGGAGCTCATGCGATCAAAATTTTACCCTCCCTCTCTTAGGAGACAGAAAGAGGAAGAATTTAACAACTTGGAACAAGGATCAATGTCTGTTACCTTGTATGCCTCAAAATTCATAGAATTTTCTCGATTTGCTCAACACATGGTGGGAACAGAAGAATTAAGAATGAACCGTTTTGAAAGAGGGCTAAATTGGAATCTTCGAGATCGATTGTCTACACATACTTGTTTGAATTATCAAGAAATGTATGATAAAGCCACTAATGCGGAAAGGATAATGAAAGAGAGAAATGATACACCATCTGGAATTAAAAGAAAGTTTGAAAGAAATAATATTACCGGGGGAAACTCGTATAAACAACCCAACTTAGGATTTGGAAAGAACCCTTTTAACCCGTCACATGAAAGGAACATAACCCCACCGTGCTCAATGTATGGTCGTACTAATCATCCGACCTCCCAATGTAGATTGTTTAGGCCGCGATGTTATATGTGCGGAAGTCCAGACCATATGAAAAATAATTGTCCAATGACTCGTTCGACTGTCTCGAGAAGTACCCCTACGCCTAACTCCACTCCTGCTACAAAAATATCGGCACCTCAGCCTAAAACACAAGGACCAACTCGGGGGCGTGTGTTTGTGATGAACTCCCAGGAAATGGAGACTTCAGAAGACGTGGTTACGGGTAACATTTTTCTTAACTCTAATCCCATTAATGTTTTATTTGATACTGGGGCATCCAATTCATTTATATCTCGAACTTTAAGTGAAAAGTTGAAATTGTCACCTCAGAATCACAAATTAACACTTTCAGTGGGATTACCTACCGGGGAGAACATTTCATGCCCTAGTTGGTATAAAGACTGTGTTTTGACCATAGAAGCAAATTGCTTCCTAGCCGATCTAGTCTAGTTTGATCTACAAGATTTTGATGTTGTATTAGGAATGGATTGGCTTAGTAAGAACCATGTAATGGTAAATTGTCATGAGAAATCATTAACTATTACAAAACCGAATGGGAATGAGATACTATTTCAGAGCCACAAAACCAACTGCAACAATAGGATTATATCTTTTTTAAAAGCCCTTAAATTATTACGACAAGGATGTAAGGGATAATTATGTGATGTATGTAGCAATTTAGAGGCAAAACCAAATCTAACCAGTATTCCGGTAGTCAATGAATTTCTAGATGTTTTTCCTGAAGAAATTCCAGGAATGCCACCATATAGAGAAGTAGATTTTACAATTGAACTAATGTCAGGTTGTGCACCCATTTCCAAATCTCCTTATAGAATGGCACCTGCTGAATTAAAGGAATTGAAAACTCAACTAGATGAACTATTAGAAAAAGAGTACATAAACCTAGTACATCACCTTGGGGAGCACCAGTGCTTTTTGTTAAAAAAAAAGATGGAACTTTGCGTTTATGTATAGATTATCGAGAGCTTAATAAGGTCACTATAAAGAATAAGTATCCTATACCTCGGATAGACGATCTTTTTGATCAATTAGAAGGATGTGCTATTTACTCAAAAATAGATCTTCGTTCTGGGTATCACCAATTAAGGATAAAACCAGATGACATCCCTAAAACAACCTTTAGAACACGTTATGGACATTACGAGTTTAAGGTTATGCCTTTTGGACTCACCAATGCTCCTGCAGTTTTTATGGACCTTATGAATAGAGTTTTTAGACCTTATTTAGACAAATTTGTCATTATTTTTATTGATGACATTTTAATATATTCTAAAGATGAGAAAGAACATTTTCACCACTTAAGGATAGTTTTGGAAACCTTAAGGAAAAATCACTTGTATGCCAAATTTGAGAAATGTGCATTTTGGATAAAAGAAATAAGTTTCCTAGGTCATGTTGTATCAGAAAAAGGAGTACAAGTGGACCCTCAAAAGATTGAGGCAATCACCAAATGGCTTGTACTCAAGAATGTAGCGGAAGTACGTAGCTTTTTGGGATTAACAGGATATTATCGTCGTTTTGTGAAGGATTTTTCAATAATAACCCAACCACTTACAAATCTTATCAGAAAGAGTACCAAATTTGTATGGGATGAAAAGTGCGAGAAATCATTTTATGAATTGAAAAATAGACTCACCTCTGCTCCTATTCTTACACAACCAAATGGCATTGATGGATTAGAAGTATATAGTGATGCCTCAAAGCTAGGTCTAGGGTGTGTGTTAATGCAGAATGGGAAGGTAATTGCCTATGCTTCTAGACAATTGAAAGCACATGAGCAAAATTATCCCACTCATGATTTAGAGCTTGATGCAGTAGTTTTTGCTTTGAAAATTTGGAGACATTATCTTTATGGAATTTCATGTCGTATATACACCGATCACAAGAGCCTGAAATACCTTTTTACCCAGAAAGAGATAAACACGAGGCAACGTAGATGGCTTGAATTCATCAAGGATTATGACTTAGATATCCAATATCACCCGGTAAAAGCTAATGTGGTAGCTGATGCACTTAGTCGAAAACCTGTGGCCAACTTACACATGTTTACTATAAAAGAGCCTCATATCCAGCAAGACATGAAAAGACTTGATATAGAGATGGTAATTGGTGATCTAAGTGGTTATATGGCAGCCCTAGAAATAAGACCAACCTTGATAGATGAAATAAAGATAACCCAAGAAACTGATCCCCAATTTGAGAAAATTCGAAAAGATATACAAAAAGGAAAAGCACCGGGTTTTGTTATTCAAGAAGATGGGTCACTTTGGTTTCAAAATCGTATATGTGTACCAAATTCAGAAATTATTAAGGAGAAAATTCTGAACGAGGCACACAAGTCACGATATTCGATACATCCCGGAGGAAACAAGATGTATAAGGATGTCCGACATACATTTTGGTGGAGCAATATGAAGTAAGAAATAGCAGATTTTGTCTCAAAATGTATTACATGTCAACAAGTAAAAATAGAACATCAAAGACCTGGAGGACTTCTACAAACCCTAGACATTCCTACTTGGAAATAGGAGTCAATTGCTTGGATTTTGTGACAGGATTACCTGTAACATCCCAAGGAATAAATGAAATATGGGTAATAGTAGACAGATTAACCAAGTGTGCTCACTTTTTAGCCACTAAGACTTCATGGAACTCAGAACAATTAGCCAAGAAATACATAAAAGAAACAGTGAGATTACATGGAGTTCCCACAACCATTATATCAGACAGAGATACAAATTTCTTAGCCAAATTATGGAAAAGTTTTCAAACAGCAATGGTGTAATACCCGTAAAATTCGTAAATAAAATAAAAAGAATAAAAAAAAAAAAAAAAAAAAAGATTAATAATATTAGCAAAAAAAGGATTTTAATAGACTGAAATCAATGAAGATAAAATGGAAGATCTAGTGGCGATATAATTATCGCTTCGATGAGAATCGGGTACGACTTTGGGGAAATTAATTAATAATAAAATCTTAATGCTGAACATTATAAATATATATCTATAAAATAAAATTCGTACATAATAAAATATGAGGTATACCAAATAAAATATTGACGTTAGTAATTGGTAAAAACCGTCGAACAATTGTGTGCGTAATAGACCGTCGCGCCATTTAAAATTTCCGCCACCCAAACCCGTCTTCTATGCTTCACAAATCTGAAATTTGAGACAAACCTAAGCATGCCTAGACCCCATAATAAGTGCCTAGACAAAGCATGCAAAGTGATGTTGCTAGCCCATCTTTTTGTCCCCCTTGTGTTGTCATTTCCCCCTCCCCATGTCTCTATTTTTCCTCCTTTCAAAACTCACTTAATTAAACATTAAGACCTCATTTGAAACCACACAACCAGATCTAAAATTACACTCATACACACAAAAATTAGAGAGAGGATAGAGGGAGAAAGAGAGAAACCGAAAAGAGGAAGAAGAAGAAGAAGGAGGGAGCATAAGGAGGAGGATCTGGCCTTAGCACCAAGATCCTCACTTGGTGAGAATGTCTAAACCACCATTTTATGTTTATTAACCTTAAGAACACCTATTCATTTAGTTTAAATCATAGAACAATAATTAAACAAGTTTCCATTCATGCATGCATGAACTTAAGCACATAACAATCATCAAAGTGTCAAATCCGGAGGTTGATAATTAACAGAATAAAAATCCGACTTAGACTTGTGTTATTGCTATGACAAAAATATATGTCGTATCTCTTCCTGTCTTTAATAATTTTACAAAATTTTGTCATAATCCGTTGAGTAGTTTGCAAATGAAAAATCATACAAAAGAACATGATTCTGGACAAACGAATCTGCTAGTCTCAATGTTTGTGTCTTAAAAAGTAACTTAAAAGATTAATGAGGACAAACCCTTTTACCACAATGAACTTCAATGAATATAGAGTATATTAGGCTCTGGAATCAACTCATTTGAATTTATAATCTTTGTAATATACTTAAAAACATTTTGTGACTCATATTCTGACCACTAGTTAAAGATCCGACCAATAGTACATCTTAAACCTATTTTTGGCTAATATGGTATAAACATAAAAGTTGGTAGACTAAATACTAGACCTACTGGAGTTGGTTTCGTCCAATAATATTGAGTATTTGATTTTATATGATTTTTGCAACACAAAGTGACAATCTGGAAATCTGATAAAATATTGTTCTTTAGATTGATAGTTGAGAACCTACCATTTTCAAATAGACCACTAGTAAATAAAGTTATACTAAAGATAAATTCTTGAAATTTGACTATGATAAACTTTAATGAGAGACATGCATGTTGGCCTTTTGTAAACCGATATTTCGACTATTAAAACACCCGAACCAGCCCAAAACTTTCTGTGACTCAGAAACCGTCACGTTTTACTAAACAGAAATCTCAGAGGCCTTAGAGTCGTTTTTGGACTGTTAATATTTGACACTTAAAGTTGTAGGAAATCTTAAGGAATCCAACCTCACTGGTTTTACCCCAAAAAGTTAATTAATGAAGGAGTTATGACGTTTTGAAGTCACTATTTAGAATCTATAAAACCGTAAAGTATGTATGAGATAATGAACTTGTATAAACCAAGTGTATAAGCTATAACTTGTTAAACTAAAAGCACCAACTTGATAAAATACTCTTAAATATTCTGACCATGAACTTAGTTTACTTTCTTAATAATAAAACTCGGAACAAAACGTTCAAAATGGAAACATAACAAAAACCGAGTAAAATACATAAAACCATTTGAACTAGTTAAGGACCGACTTGAATAAATTAGTAACGAGTACTTTATGTATATTGTAGACTCGGGATTTGTAGAAGAGGAACTTTAAATCTAGACCAGCTCGTAAGGTAAGGGAAACGCTTGTCCATACACTTTTCTTGAACTATTGAGTATTGTTTCAAATGTTATATTGTGTATAATGTTTATAATGGTTGTTATTATAAGTTTGGATTATTGTGATGAAATATTGAAAAATGATTGATGTTATTCCATCCCTTGAAATGTTGAAATATAATAAAGGACTCATAACTTTTAAGAGTTTGAAAACCAAAACCGTTTGATCTTTTGTACAAGTTATGGAGATGGTTAATCTCAAGAAATGGATTTAATTGTGTGGAAATGGTTTTGATTTTTGGTTTGAACGGTTTTGGTAGAGGGGTAGGTTGTTCCCAAATAATAAAAGGGGACCTCCTATACAGAGCTTCTGGTGGGGGTTAGTTGATCGAGACCCCGTCCTCTTATCTTCCTCCTTGGGGTTGGCCCTTGGAGGGGTGTGCACACTCGGGATTTTTGGACAGTTATTGTACATGGTTTGGTGAACCCCGTCTTATCCGGTTTAGGGCGAGGGAATCCTCTCCATACGGCCTCTATCCATTACTTACTAAAGAAAGTGAAGAAATGTTTTCTTCGAAGGAAAGTGTTTTAAGATTTGGAAGGACTAACTATTTTGGATCGGATTTCCTTATTTAGAAACTTGAACTTCTCAATGATATTCTACTTTCTTATGAATTCTAAATTTTAAGTAAAACTCTTATTTATTTATTTTGGATTGTTTACCTTACTCAACATTATTGTTGACCCTCTTTTGTTTTTGTCCTTAATTGGAACTGCTATGACCACTATTGTGAGAGCAGATCGTGTGACAGGTAATCCAAGGAACTAGGACGTGGGAACCACGGGAGAGCGCGCGCGTTATTGTTTTATTGGAAACCCATGTTTAGACAATTATCTTTATTTTGCATCATCAAACTTATTCGCTTCCGCAAACATTTGGATTTGGTTGTAATCGGATTTTACTCTTTGGTTTTTAATTCACATGGACATTTACCCCTTTGAATTACTTGATTTAAATACTTCTACTACAATTGGTTCAAATGTGACACATCCATATTCCGAATTTCACATGAAAACTCTATTTTTAAATATAACGGATTATGGGGGTGTTACAAAGTGGTATCAGAGCGGGTTTCCTTCTTGGATAGGTGATTAGATCTTCATATCTCTTCACCGCCCGTGAATCGACCGACCAAAGTAAATATTTTCAAAAAGTTTTTTTTTTTTTTTTAAAAAAATAATAATAATAATAACGATAATAAATGACGCGTGTGAGATGAGTGTGGGATTGTATGGGACGTATGTTACGAATTGTTGGAATCGACATGACTAATTGAACATTATGATTTGTAAAGGATATGGAAATGGTATGCAATGTTGCATGTTAATATGATTTGAAGTGAAATTGAGCATGCACATAATATGGTGTTATGGAATGGAATCTTAACTTGTGATGGTACTTGAGATGTTTAACATATTGAATTCGTTGAGATTATATACATGAAAATTTATCTTATAATTCAAATTGTAATGTGATGACGATCATTATTGGGAATGTATTGCATGAAATGGCTATTGGTTCTATTTGGAGTGGTAACAAGATGTTACAGTTTTAGTGATCATATAACTAATTGAAATCGTGAGTTGTAAATTGTTTTAACACTAATGAATTATAGAGATTATAGATTTTGAGACTTGATATTACAAGTGAAGATTTACGTGGGAGTATAATCCTAGATTTAAAAATGACTAATAATATAATTAAAATCAAATGTTGCACTACTTATTAGCCTTTGGTATTGTTTGTTGCGATGAGACTTAAAGTGGGACTATGCTAGTGTTTAATTGAGGTTAAAAAAATTGTGTACAAAGTTTGGACAATAAGTGGGCATTAAAATTTTGGTATATATAAGCAAAGTGAAAGTGTAGTAGGTATATTTGAACATTCTTTAAGGGACATTGGCTATAGGATCAACGTAATAGTACATTTTATTTGAGAACCTTAGTGTTTGGAGAATGTTCATATGGTAAGGAGGGATATTGTTAATTAGTTGTTGATATGCAAGAAACTGATGTAAAAGAGCTTACTTGAAAAGTTAGTTAGACTATATAACAAGGATAACTTTGAGAGGAATTTGGAACTTAGGGAAGTCTGCATGACTGAATACACCTATTTGTGGTTGATGATTAAGAAATCTTGGAAATTTATGAGATGTAGGACTAAATATTTCTTCGTAAATGAGCGATGAATTGAGGTATTGATAAATATGTTATTGTTGTGATAACGATACGAAAGTTATTGAGATATATCAGTAGATAACTTTTCTTGAATGACTATTATACCAATGATTCGATTTAACTTGGTGGATTATGAAGAACTATTTAGTTGGAAAAAAAAAAAATGAACATTTACGCTATTATATTTGAGAATGATGATGATGTAGTGTGAAGATCGGTGGTTTAGAGATAGCATGTGTAGAAAATAATTGATGAGAGGTACTAGCTGAGAGAATCGAGGTAATATGACTTGCTCAACTGGGATGATATTTATGATGTGGATATTAAAGGTGATTGTGCTTCGAGTAATGAAAAGATATTGGAATAGAGTATAATGTTATCAAATTGACTCCACTTAATGCACTGAATGGTATTTTGAGGATAAGTGTAAGGACTATATTGGATCAATTTTGAAGTTGAGTCGTCGAAATGTAAATCGTAATTTATGGGTTATTAATACATTTTGGTGGAGAATTTCGTAGATTTAAATAAGAGGGTAGATACTTCTTTTGCTTTAGTATGACTAAGAAGTTACATAGGTATGACATTGGTGATTTAGGTTGCAACATGACTCTGAGAGAATGAAAGCTTAGCACAAATGGTTGTGGTTCATAATCAAGGAGAATAGTTTGAAGTAATTAGTATTAAGAGATCACTTTAATTTTGGTATACATGAGAGGAGAAAGAACAATTTAAACGTTTGGGATGAGTAGAACAATGGCCTAGAGTGATGTAAGTGAATTTTATTGAGGTGTGTTCAAGAACTAGTTTACTTATGGTAATACTTATTTGAATTTGCGAAAAGAGTTGAAAGAATCATCTATTGGTTTGTAATATGTGAGGTATATTTGAGGCTCGGATGCGTGATGCATATAAAGTCTGGTTTTGTTTAAAATTAAAGGTAATTAGAATGAACAGTCTGTCCGAGTAAGATATATTATAATATTTGACCTCTTTGAGACGCTCCTTTAGACCTTGTGGACACATTAGTGAGAAACATAAGTTCACGTGTTTGAGCTAGCTTACCAACCACACCATGAAATAAGACTTAGTTGGATGAATATGAAGCATGTAGAGTGACAAGAGATTATGTATTTAAAAAAAAAAAAAAAAACATTAGGGTAGTTAACTTTATTAAAAGAAGCAGAGTAGATAAGATCTGTAATTTGAGCTTATAGATTGAGATCATGATAACTATGGGCTATATAGTCTAACTAGCTATAATCGTTGATTAATTCTAATTAAAGAAAGGGAGAGGATATACGCCACTAAAGAAAGCAAGAGAAGGTGATGAACACGAGGAAGAGTGTGATCTAGTGCGGAATTCGAGAGGGATTTCAATGGCCATAATTACGAGGATTTATGTAGAACACATGGGTACAGTTTGGTTATTAGGAACTTACAAACTAACTATATCGTGGATATTTATAATTATTTTATCTAAGACAATAAAGGGTGAATATTAGCTTAGGCAATTATTAGTCTATTTATTATTCATACAAAGATGGATACTTGAGTGGGTACAGTGTTGACCTACTGATTATGATATAGATTGGTTGAATAACCTTGGATGCTTAGTCCTGATGGTACAAATGACTGTTGAGGTATCAGTTGTATGAACGGTAGTACGAGATGACGTATACACTGTTGATATTTAGTTTTAAGGAAGAATTTCAATCATGTGAACAATACTGTGAGATACTATACATACGATTGTTGTCTAACTAACTGGGTGTGATATAAACGCTACATGTAGTAGAATGAGATACTATCCATGACATTGAAATTGATTTGAGATCTTTAAGTCTCATATGTTGAAGCAGGGAAATGAGACACTATTTGTATAAATGAGATAATATAATATTATATCTCTATCTTTTATTAGAACGAAAGTAGTATGTTTAGAAAGAATAATACTTAAAAGAAATAGAATGGACACTGGGGTAGTAGCTAACTGTGTGGCGTGATCTTGTGTAGTAAGTTGAATATTAACGTGTCCTAAGATATTAAGAACAAGCGATTACCAATATACTTAAGGAATTATTGTTGGCGTGTGGATTCAGTAAAGAGGCATGAGATTATGATTAATTGTGAAAAGATGATGTAATGTCGCGAGAAGTCAAAAGAGGATATGAGGCTTATATACAATTGTTCACCAAAGAGCAAGTGGAGTTAATATTTGTGATGAAGTTAAGGATATGATTAAGGATACGTATTTTATGGAAAAGTAATGGACATGACCAATGGAACTTAAGTGAAAGATAGAAGTTCGACGTAATAACATGATATGGATTGTGATTCTTGAGGAACACTTGGCTATTTGAGGTAAACGTTATAACAATTTGTAAAGAGTTTTCGTAGTTGTTAGAGGCTTGTAGCATGTGAAGAAATAAGGTTTTAAGTAAGTTATACTAAGAAGAATGTTATCAATTATGGTAATTGACCAATGGAGAAAATCTAAGGGTCAATTTTCGAGGAAACCTTATTGACCCATTAGTGATTTGACGACAATAGAGAATGCTAAAATTAGTAGGCTATGTGTTGGTTTTAATGATCAATCAGGGATTTGAGATATACCATAGTTTTGTGGATGCGAGATGACGGAGAAATGAATTGTGAAGTTTTCAAATAACGGTTAATTAAGACCGCTAAATTAATTTCAAGATTTGATACATGGAGTGTTATGAGGCTTAAGGTGAATGATGTTACGACGGTGTAAATTCGAAGAATTAAGTTAATGATTACTAGAATTTCATGCGGAATTGGATTTAATGAAGTTATTAATAGTGGTATATCATTTGGAGATTTGAGGATAAAAATTTGTTTCTATTTTTGAGGTAAAACAGATTTAAGAGCTTTGGTTTAAAGGTGTTAGTAACTCCGCAAGAGGTTAATGGATGTTATGGAACACATGTATATGCGTAATTATAGGTGAAAATAATAGTGATAGAAGATGCAATTTGATGAGGGAGTAAGTATTGAGCGTTTCTCGCGTAACTAGGGAATGGACCAGCATAGCGATCGATTATTAACCATGAGTGGGAGATAAGTTGATTTTGGTTAGGGTATCACCTAGGAGAAGGGTTATGCGATTTCGTTAGAAAGGAAAATTAAGCCTAAACCCATAGGCCAATATGAGACCTTGAAAGTAATTGAGGAGGTATTATGGTCAACCAATGACGCCCGCACTTAGGAAGCCGAGGAAACCTTGGAGCTTATGTATCTAGAACTATTTTAGCCAAATATTTAGTTACGAGGACGTAATGTTCTTTAAGGGAGGTGGGATGTAACACCCACATCTTTCCCTCGTATATTAAGGAATGAGGTTATATTTGTTGCTCCTAGAGGGATGTTTTAACTTCGAGGACGAAGTTTGTTTTTAAGGAGGGTAGATTGTAATACCCGTAAAATTCGTCAATAAAAAAAAAAAAAAGATTTATAATATTAGCAATAAAAGATTTTAATAGACTGAAATCAATGAATATAAAATGGAAGATCTAGTAGCGATATAGTTATCGCTTCGATGAGAATCGGGTACGACTTTGGGGAAAGTAATTAATAATAAAATCTTAATGCTGAAAATTATAAATAAATATCTATAAAATAAAATCCGTACATAATAAAATATGAGGTAGAACAAATAAAATATTGACGTTAGTAATTGGTAAAAACCGTCGAACAATTGTGTGCGTAATAGACCGTCGCGCCATTTAAAATTTCCGCCGCCCAAACCCGTCTCCTATGCTTCACAAATCTGAAATTTGAGACAAACCTAAGCATATCTAGACCCCATATTAAGTGCCTAGACAAAGCATGCAAAAGTGATGTTGCTAGCCCTTTTTTTTGTCCCCCTTGTGTCTTCATTTCCCCCTCCCCATGTCTCCCTTTTTCCTCCTTTCAAAACTCACATAATTAAACATTAACTCATCATTTGAAACCACACAAACCAGATCTAAAATTACACTCATACACACAAAAATTAGAGAGAGGATAGAGGGAGAAAGAGAGAAACCGAAAAGAGGAAGAAGAAGAAGAAGGAGGGAGCATAAGGAGGAGGATCTGGCCTTAGCACCAAGATCCTCACTTGGTGAGAATGTCTAAACCACCATTTTATGTTTATTAACCTTAAGAACACCTATTCATTTAGTTTAAATCATAGAACAATAATTAAACAAGTTTCCATTCATGCATGCATGAACTTAAGCACATAACAATCATCAAAGTGTCAAATCCGGAGGTTGATAATTAACAGAATAAAAATCCGACTTAGACTTGTGTTATTGCTATGACAAAAATATATGTCGTATCTCTTCCTGTCTTTAATAATTTTACAAAATTTTGTCATAATCCGTTGAGTAGTTTGCAAATGAAAAATCATACAAAAGAACATGATTCTGGACAAACGAATCTGCTAGTCTCAATGTTTGTGTCTTAAAAAGTAACTTAAAAGATTAATGAGGACAAACCCTTTTACCACAATGAACTTCAATGAATATAGAGTATATTAGGCCCTGGAATCAACTCATTTGAATTTATAATCTTTGTAATATACTTAAAAACATTTTGTGACTCATATTCTGACCACTAGTTAAAGATCCGACCAATAGTAAATCTTAAACCTATTTTTGGCTAACATGGTATAAACATAAAAGTTGGTAGACTAAATACTAGACCTACTGGAGTTGGTTTCGTCCAATAACATTGAGTATTTGATTTTATATGATTTTTGCAACACAAAGTGACAATCTGGAAATCTGATAAAATATTGTTCTTTAGATTGATAGTTGAGAACCTACCATTTTCAAATAGACCACTAGTAAATAAAGTTATACTAAAGATAAATTCTTGAAATTTGACTATGATAAACTTTAATGAGAGACATGCATGTTGGCCTTTTGTAAACCAATATTTCGACTATTAAAACACCCGAACCAGCCCAAAACTTTCTGTGACTCGGAAACCGTCACGTTTTACTAAACAGAAATTTCAGAGGCCTTAGAGTCGTTTTTGGACTGTTAATATTTGACACTTAAAGTTGTAGGACATCTTAAGGAATCCAACCTCACTGGTCTTACCCCAAAAAGTTAAGTAATGAAGGAGTTATGACGTTTTGAAGTCACTGTTCAGAATCTATAAAACCGTAAAGTATGTATGAGATAATGAACTTGTATAAACCAAGTGTATAAGATATAACTTGTTAAACTAAAAGCACCAACTTGATAAAATACTCTTAAATATTCTGACCATGAACTTAGTTTACTTTCTTAATAATAAAACTCGGAACAAAACGTTCAAAATGGAAACATAACAAAAACCGAGTAAAATACATAAAACCATTTGAACTAGTTAAGGACCGACTTGAATAAATTAGTAACGAGTACTTTATGTATATTGTAGACTCGGGATTTGTAGAAGAGGAACTTTAAATCTAGACCAGCTCGTAAGGTAAGGGAAACGCTTGTCCATACACTTTTCTTGAACTATTGAGTTTTGTTTCAAATGTTATATTGTGTATAATGTTTATAATGGTTGTTATTATAAGTTTGGATTATTGTGATGAAATATTGAAAAATGATTGATGTTATTCCATCCCTTGAAATGTTGAAATATAATAAAGGACTCATAACTTTTAAGAGTTTGAAAACCAAAACCGTTTGATCTTTTGTACAAGTTATGGAGATGGTTAATCTCAAGAAATGGATTTAATTGTTTGGAAAGGGTTTTGATTTTTGGTTTGAACGGTTTTGGTAGAGGGGTAGGTTGTTCCCAAAT
Source organism: Heliosperma pusillum (assembly GCA_022085475.1). Taxonomy (NCBI): domain Eukaryota; kingdom Viridiplantae; phylum Streptophyta; class Magnoliopsida; order Caryophyllales; family Caryophyllaceae; genus Heliosperma; species Heliosperma pusillum. The sequence goes on from JAIUZE010000720.1 coordinate 154,573, forward strand.
AATAAAAGGGGACCTCCTATACAGAGCTTCTGGTGGGGGTTAGTTGATCGAGACCCCGTCCTCTTATCTTCCTCCTTGGGGTTGGCCCTTGGAGGGGTGTGCACACTCGGGATTTTTGGACAGTTATTGTACATGGTTTGGTGAACCCCGTCTTATCCGGTTTAGGGCGAGAGAATCCTCTCCATACGGCCTCTATCCATTACTTACTAAAGAAAGTGAAGAAATGTTTTCTTCGAAGGAAAGTGTTTTAAGATTTGGAAGGACTAACTATTTTGGATCGGATTTCCTTATTTAGAAACTTGAACTTCTCAATGATATTCTACTTTCTTATGAATTCTAAATTTTAAGTAAAACTCTTATTTATTTATTTTTGGATTGTTTACCTTACTCAACATTATTGTTGACCCTCTTTTGTTTTTGTCCTTAATTGGAACTGCTATGACCACTATTGTGAGAGCAGATCGTGTGACAGGTAATCCAAGGAACTAGGACGTGGGAATCACGGGAGAGCGCGCGCGTTATTGTTTTATTGGAAACCCATGTTTAGACAATTATCTTTATTTTGCATCATCAAACTTATTCGCTTCCGCAAACATTTGGATTTGGTTGTAATCGGATTTTACTCTTTGGTTTTTAATTCACATGACATTTACCCCTTTGAATTACTTGATTTAAATACTTCTACTACAATTGGTTCAAATGTGACACATCCATATTCCGAATTTCACATGAAAACTCTATTTTTAAATATAACGGATTATGGGGGTGTTACAAAGTGGTATCAGAGCGGGTTTCCTTCTTGGATAGGTGATTAGATCTTCATATCTCTTCACCGCCCGTGAATCGACCGACCAAAGTAAATATTTTCAAAAAGTTTTTTTTTTTTTTTTAAAAAAATAATAATAATAATAACGATAATAAATGACGCGTGTGAGATGAGTGTGGGATTGTATGGGACGTATGTTACGAATTGTTGGAATCGACATGACTAATTGAACATTATGATTTGTAAAGGATATGGAAATGGTATGCAATGTTGCATGTTAATATGATTTGAAGTGAAATTGAGCATGCACATAATATGGTGTTATGGAATGGAATCTTAACTTGTGATGGTACTTGAGATGTTTAACATATTGAATTCGTTGAGATTATATACATGAAAATTTATCTTATAATTCAAATTGTAATGTGATGACGATCATTATTGGGAATGTATTGCATGAAATGGCTATTGGTTCTATTTGGAGTGGTAACAAGATGTTACAGTTTTAGTGATCATATAACTAATTGAAATCGTGAGTTGTAAATTGTTTTAACACTAATGAATTATAGAGATTATAGATTTTGAGACTTGATATTACAAGTGAAGATTTACGTGGGAGTATAATCCTAGATTTAAAAATGACTAATAATATAATTAAAATCAAATGTTGCACTACTTATTAGCCTTTGGTATTGTTTGTTGCGATGAGACTTAAAGTGGGACTATGCTAGTGTTTAATTGAGGTTAAAAAAAAATTGTGTACAAAGTTTGGACAATAAGTGGGCATTAAAATTTTGGTATATATAAGCAAAGTGAAAGTGTAGTAGGTATATTTGAACATTCTTTAAGGGACATTGGCTATAGGATCAACGTAATAGTACATTTTATTTGAGAACCTTAGTGTTTGGAGAATGTTCATATGGTAAGGAGGGATATTGTTAATTAGTTGTTGATATGCAAGAAACTGATGTAAAAGAGCTTACTTGAAAAGTTAGTTAGACTATATAACAAGGATAACTTTGAGAGGAATTTGGAACTTAGGGAAGTCTGCATGACTGAATACACCTATTTGTGGTTGATGATTAAGAAATCTTGGAAATTTATGAGATGTAGGACTAAATATTTCTTCGTAAATGAGCGATGAATTGAGGTATTGATAAATATGTTATTGTTGTGATAACGATACGAAAGTTATTGAGATATATCAGTAGATAACTTTTCTTGAATGACTATTATACCAATGATTCGATTTAACTTGGTGGATTATGAAGAACTATTTAGTTGGAAAAAAAAAAAATGAACATTTACGCTATTATATTTGAGAATGATGATGATGTAGTGTGAAGATCGGTGGTTTAGAGATAGCATGTGTAGAAAATAATTGATGAGAGGTACTAGCTGAGAGAATCGAGGTAATATGACTTGCTCAACTGGGATGATATTTATGATGTGGATATTAAAGGTGATTGTGCTTCGAGTAATGAAAAGATATTGGAATAGAGTATAATGTTATCAAATTGACTCCACTTAATGCACTGAATGGTATTTTGAGGATAAGTGTAAGGACTATATTGGATCAATTTTGAAGTTGAGTCGTCGAAATGTAAATCGTAATTTATGGGTTATTAATACATTTTGGTGGAGAATTTCGTAGATTTAAATAAGAGGGTAGATACTTCTTTTGCTTTAGTATGACTAAGAAGTTACATAGGTATGACATTGGTGATTTAGGTTGCAACATGACTCTGAGAGAATGAAAGCTTAGCACAAATGGTTGTGGTTCATAATCAAGGAGAATAGTTTGAAGTAATTAGTATTAAGAGATCACTTTAATTTTGGTATACATGAGAGGAGAAAGAACAATTTAAACGTTTGGGATGAGTAGAACAATGGCCTAGAGTGATGTAAGTGAATTTTATTGAGGTGTGTTCAAGAACTAGTTTACTTATGGTAATACTTATTTGAATTTGCGAAAAGAGTTGAAAGAATCATCTATTGGTTTGTAATATGTGAGGTATATTTGAGGCTCGGATGCGTGATGCATATAAAGTCTGGTTTTGTTTAAAATTAAAGGTAATTAGAATGAACAGTCTGTCCGAGTAAGATATATTATAATATTTGACCTCTTTGAGACGCTCCTTTAGACCTTGTGGACACATTAGTGAGAAACATAAGTTCACTTGTTTGAGCTAGCTTACCAACCACACCATGAAATAAGACTTAGTTGGATGAATATGAAGCATGTAGAGTGACAAGAGATTATGTATTTAAAAAAAAAAAAAAAAACATTAGGGTAGTTAACTTTATTAAAAGAAGCAGAGTAGATAAGATCTGTAATTTGAGCTTATAGATTGAGATCATGATAACTATGGGCTATATAGTCTAACTAGCTATAAAGAGTCGTTGATTAATTCTAATTAAAGAAAGGGAGAGGATATACGCCACTAAAGAAAGCAAGAGAAGGTGATGAACACGAGGAACAGTGTGATCTAGTGCGGAATTCGAGAGGGATTTCAATGGCCATAATTACGAGGATTTATGTAGAACACATGGGTACAGTTTGGTTATTAGGAACTTACAAACTAACTATATCGTGGATATTTATAATTATTTTATCTAAGACAATAAAGGGTGAATATTAGCTTAGGAAATTATTAGTCTATTTATTATTCATACAAAGATGGATACTTGAGTGGGTACAGTGTTGACCTACTGATTATGATATAGATTGGTTGAATAACCTTGGATGCTTAGTCCTGATGGTACAAATGACTGTTGAGGTATCAGTTGTATGAACGGTAGTACGAGATGACGTATACACTGTTGATATTTAGTTTTAAGGAAGAATTTCAATCATGTGAACAATACTGTGAGATACTATACATACGATTGTTGTCTAACTAACTGGGTGTGATATAAACGCTACATGTAGTAGAATGAGATACTATCCATGACATTGAAATTGATTTGAGATCTTTAAGTCTCATATGTTGAAGCAGGGAAATGAGACACTATTTGTATAAATGAGATAATATAATATTATATCTCTATCTTTTATTAGAACGAAAGTAGTATGTTTAGAAAGAATAATAGTTAAAAGAAATAGAATGGACACTGGGGTAGTAGCTAACTGTGTGGCGTGATCTTGTGTAGTAAGTTGAATATTAACGTGTCCTAAGATATTAAGAACAAGCGATTACCAATATACTTAAGGAATTATTGTTGGCGTGTGGATTCAGTAAAGAGGCATGAGATTATGATTAATTGTGAAAAGATGATGTAATGTCGCGAGAAGTCAAAAGAGGATATGAGGCTTATATACAATTGTTCACCAAAGAGCAAGTGGAGTTAATATTTGTGATGAAGTTAAGGATATGATTAAGGATACGTATTTTATGGAAAAGTAATGGACATGACCAATGGAACTTAAGTGAAAGATAGAAGTTCGACGTAATAACATGATATGGATTGTGATTCTTGAGGAACACTTGGCTATTTGAGGTAAACGTTATAACAATTTGTAAAGAGTTTTCGTAGTTGTTGGAGGCTTGTAGCATGTGAAGAAATAAGGTTTTAAGTAAGTTATACTAAGAAGAATGTTATCAATTATGGTAATTGACCAATGGAGAAAATCTAAGGGTCAATTTTCGGGGAACCCTTATTGACCCATTAGTGATTTGACGACAATAGAGAATGCTAAAATTAGTAGGCTATGTGTTGGTTTTAATGATCAATCAGGGATTTGAGATATACCATAGTTTTGTGGATGCGAGATGACGGAGAAATGAATTGTGAAGTTTTCAAATAACGGTTAATTAAGACCGCTAAATTAATTTCAAGATTTGATACATGGAGTGTTATGAGGCTTAAGGTGAATGATGTTACGACGGTGTAAATTCGAAGAATTAAGTTAATGATTACTAGAATTTCATGCGGAATTGGATTTAATGAAGTTATTAATAGTGGTATATCATTTGGAGATTTGAGGATAAAAATTTGTTTCTATTTTTGAGGTAAAACAGATTTAAGAGCTTTGGTTTAAAGGTGTTAGTAACTCCGCAAGAGGTTAATGGATGTTATGGAACACATGTATATGCGTAATTATAGGTGAAAATAATAGTGATAGAAGATGCAATTTGATGAGGGAGTAAGTATTGAGCGTTTCTCGCGTAACTAGGGAATGGACCAGCATAGCGATCGATTATTAACCATGAGTGGGAGATAAGTTGATTTTGGTTAGGGTATCACCTAGGAGAAGGGTTATGCGATTTCGTTAGAAAGGAAAATTAAGCCTAAACCCATAGACCAATATGAGACCTTGAAAGTAATTGAGGAGGTATTATGGTCAACCAATGACGCCCGCACTTAGGAAGCCGAGGAAACCTTGGAGCTTATGTATCTAGAACTATTTTAGCCAAATATTTAGTTACGAGGACGTAATGTTCTTTAAGGGAGGTGGGATGTAACACCCACATCTTTCCCTCGTATATTAAGGAATGAGGTTATATTTGTTGCTCCTAGAGGGATGTTTTAACTTCGAGGACGAAGTTTATTTTTAAGGAGGGTAGATTGTAATACCCGTAAAATTCGTAAATAAAATAAAAAAAAAAAAAAAAAAAAAAGATTAATAATATTAGCAAAAAAAGGATTTTAATAGACTGAAATCAATGAAGATAAAATGGAAGATCTAGTGGCGATATAATTATCGCTTCGATGAGAATCGGGTACGACTTTGGGGAAATTAATTAATAATAAAATCTTAATGCTGAACATTATAAATATATATCTATAAAATAAAATTCGTACATAATAAAATATGAGGTATACCAAATAAAATATTGACGTTAGTAATTGGTAAAAACCGTCGAACAATTGTGTGCGTAATAGACTGTCGCGCCATTTAAAATTTCCGCCACCCAAACCCGTCTTCTATGCTTCACAAATCTGAAATTTGAGACAAACCTAAGCATGCCTAGACCCCATAATAAGTGCCTAGACAAAGCATGCAAAGTGATGTTGCTAGCCCATCTTTTTGTCCCCCTTGTGTTGTCATTTCCCCCTCCCCATGTCTCCCTTTTTCCTCCTTTCAAAACTCACTTAATTAAACATTAAGACCTCATTTGAAACCACACAACCAGATCTAAAATTACACTCATACACACAAAAATTAGAGAGAGGATAGAGGGAGAAAGAGAGAAACCGAAAAGAGGAAGAAGAAGAAGGAGGGAGCATAAGGAGGAGGATCTAGCCTTAGCACCAAGATCCTCACTTGGTGAGAATGTCTAAACCACCATTTTATGTTTATTAACCTTAAGAACACCTATTCATTTAGTTTAAATCATAGAACAATAATTAAACAAGTTTCCATTCATGCATGCATAAACTTAAGCACATAACAATCATCAAAGTGTCAAATCCGGAGGTTGATAATTAACAGAATAAAAATCCGACTTAGACTTGTGTTATTGCTATGAAAAAAATATATGTCGTAGCTCTTCCTGTCTTTAATAATTTTACAAAATTTTGTCATAATCCGTTGAGTAGTTTGCAAATGAAAAATCATACAAAAGAACATGATTCTGGACAAACGAATCTGCTAGTCTCAATGTTTGTGTCTTAAAAAGTAACTTAAAAGATTAATGAGGACAAACCCTTTTACCACAATGAACTTAAATGAATATAGAGTATATTAGGCTCTGGAATCAACTCATTTGAATTTATAATCTTTGTAATATACTTAAAAACATTTTGTGACTCATATTCTGACCACTAGTTAAAGATCCGACCAATAGTACATCTTAAACCTATTTTTGGCTAACATGGTATAAACATAAAAGTTGGTAGACTAAATACTAGACCTACTGGAGTTGGTTTCGTCCAATAATATTGAGTATTTGATTTTATATGATTTTTGCAACACAAAGTGACAATCTGGAAATCTGATAAAATATTGTTCTTTAGATTGATAGTTGAGAACCTACCATTTTCAAATAGACCACTAGTAAATAAAGTTATACTAAAGATAAATTCTTGAAATTTGACTATGATAAACTTTAATGAGAGACATGCATTTTGGCCTTTTGTAAACCGATATTTCGACTATTAAAACACCCGAACCAGCCCAAAACTTTCTGTGACTCGGAAACCGTCACGTTTTACTAAACAGAAATTTCAGAGGCCTTAGAGTCGTTTTTGGACTGTTAATATTTGACACTTAAAGTTGTAGGACATCTTAAGGAATCCAACCTCACTGGTCTTACCCCAAAAAGTTAAGTAATGAAGGAGTTATGACGTTTTGAAGTCACTATTCAGAATCTGTAAAACCGTAAAGTATGTATGAGATAATGAACTTGTATAAACCAAGTATATAAGCTATAACTTGTTAAAATAAAAGCACCAACTTGATAAAATACTCTTAAATATTCTGACCATGAACTTAGTTTACTTTCTTAATAATAAAACTCGGAACAAAACGTTCAAAATGGAAACATAACAAAAACCGAGTAAAATACATAAAACCATTTGAACTAGTTAAGGACCAACTTGAATAAATTGGTAACGAGTACTTTATGTATATTGTAGACTCGGGATTTGTAGAAGAGGAACTTTAAATCTAGACCAGCTCGTAAGGTAAGGGAAACGCTTGTCCATACACTTTTCTTGAACTATTGAGTTTTGTTTCAAATGTTATATTGTGTATAATGTTTATAATGGTTGTTAAGTTTGGATTATTGTGATGAAATATTGAAAAATGATTGATGTTATTCCATCCCTTGAAATGTTGATATATAATAAAGGACTCATAAATTTTAAGTGTTTGAAAAACCAAAACCGTTTGATCTTTTGTACAAGTTATGGAGATGGTTAATCTCAAGAAATGGATTTAATTGTGTGGAAATGGTTTTGATTTTTGGTTTGAACGGTTTTGGTAGAGGGGTAGGTTGTTCCCAAATAATAAAAGGGGACCTCCTATACAGAGCTTCTGGTGGGGGTTAGTTGATCGAGACCCCGTCCTCTTATCTTCCTCCTTGGGGTTGGCCCTTGGAGGGGTGTGCACACTCGGGAGTTTTGGACAGTTATTGTACATGGTTTGGTGAACCCCGTCTTATCCGGTTTAGGGCGAGAGAATCCTCTCCATACGGCCTCTATCCATTACTTACTAAAGAAAGTGAAGAAATGTTTTCTTCGAAGGAAAGTGTTTTAAGATTTGGAAGGACTAACTATTTTTGGATCAGATTTCCTTATTTAGAAACTTGAACTTCTCAATGATATTCTACTTTCTTATGAATTCTAAATTTTAAGTAAAACTCTTATTTATTTTTGTTTGGATTGTTTACCTTACTCAACGTTATTGTTGACCCTCTTTTGTTTTTGTCCTTAATTGGAACTGCTATGACCACTATTGTGAGAGCAGATCGTGTGACAGGTAATCCAAGGAACTAGGACGTGGGAAACAAGGGAGAGCACGCGCGTTATTGTTTTTATTGGAAACCAATGTTTAGACAATTATCTTTATTTTGCATCATCAAACTTATTCGCTTCCGCAAACATTTGGATTTGGTTGTAATCGGATTTCACTCTTTGGTTTTTAATTCACATGGACATTTACCCCTTTGAATTACTTGATTTAAATACTTCTACTACAATTGGTTCAAATGTGACACATCCATATTCCGAATTTCACATGAAAACTCTATTTTTAAATATAACGGATTATGGGGGTGTTACAGTCGCGGGTGTTGGTGGTGTCGGTGGTGTCGAGGCGTCGGGAAAGGGTCGGGTAAGACGGGGTGAGGGGTTGGTGGCGTCGGGGTGAGGGTGGGGTGAAGGTTGTTGTTGTTGTTGTCGTCGTTGTCATTGTGGTGTTGTGTTGTTGTTGCTGTTGTGTTGTTAATGAAATTTCTTATTTTTTATTTCTTTTTCTTATTTTTGTTTAAATTTTCAGATTTGTTTTTTTTTTTTGATATGATAAAGAGGATTTTAATAATGTCTATTAAAGTAACACAAATATTCTATTAAAGTTACACACCTTATATATTAAAGTCACATATGTAGTCTATTAAAGTTACACAACTTATTTATAAAAGTAACACATTTTTTTTACTAAATTTACACATTTCTTTTTTATGTTTTTTGTTTTTTTTTTTCAAATTTGTTATGTTTTTATTTTTTTAGATCTAGATTTTTATGTTTAGATCTGATTTTTTTGAGTTACACAATTAAAGACTGAAGTTACACAATTAAAGACTGAAGTTACACAATTAAAGCTTGAAGTTACACTTTTAAGGCTTGAAGTTACACTTATAAGTCTTGAAGTTACACTTGAAATGACACTATTAAGGCTTGAAGTGACACTATTAAGGCTTGAAGTGACACTATTAAGCCTTAAAGTTACACTTTTAAATAATAAAGTTACATTATTAAAAACTGAAGTTTTTATGTTTTTATTTTTTAGATCTCATTATTATTTTTCAAGTTTTTTATGTTTATTACTTTTTCAGATCTAAAAAACCACCATTTTTTTTTGTGGTTAGTGGTGTAGTTTCACTGAAGTTTCACATATAATGACTGAAGTTACACTTTTAGTAACTGAAGTTACTCATATAATGATTAAAGTTACACTGTTTTTTTTGCTGAAGTTATACATTTTTTTATATATTTTATGTTTTTTTTCCAAATTTGTTATGTTTATATTCATTTATTTTAGATTTTGTATAATTTTAGTATGCTAGATGGTATGATTTTAGTATGATTTGATTTCAAAATTATTTTTTATAAGTTTTAAGTTACACAGTATGATTTTGCTTAAGTTACACTATTATGTTTTGATTTTCGTATGATTAATGGTGTATTTGGATTGAAGTTACACTATTTTGTACTGAAATTACACTATTTTGTACTGAAGTTACATTATTTTGTACTGAAGTTACACTCTTAATGACTAAAGATAACATGTCTTAAAATTTCATTATTAAAAATTGAAGTTACACTTTTATATACTGAAGTTACACTTTTAGGGACTGAAGTTACACTATTAAGAGACTGAAGTTATACTATTAAGAGACTGAAGTTATGCTTGAAATTGTACAATTAAGAACTAAAGTTATATTAGTAAGGACTAAAATTACCAAAATATGCCTTAAAGTTAAATCAACTTAAATTAAAATTTTCAATTGACTAAAGTTACCTAAACATGTCTTAAAGTTACATACTTATGTCTTAAAATTAAAGTTACATAGATACGGTTTGAAGTTACACTTGTAAAGACTGGAGTTACACTCATAAAAAGGTTCAAATCATATAAATTGTCTTAAGTTACAAAAATTCCAATTTGTACCGTCGAAATCACATTTTAGCTTGAAGTTACCCAAATAATGGTTGAAGTTACAATCAGAAAAGGCTAAAATCACATACAACTGTCTTAAAGTTACATAAATTCAAATTCTTATAGTCGAAATAACATTTTAGCTTGAAGTTACACAAATAATGGTTGAAGTTACACTCGTAGTGACTGAAGTTTACACCATAAAAGTCTAACTCACAATTAAACCAACCTTGTCTTGAATTCGCATGCAATTTAAACTTTGTAGTCGAATCTCATCATTTTAGTTTGAAGTCTACATAAAATATATGGTTGAAGTGAACACTCGTAATGAATGAAGTTACCTCAGAAAAGTCTAAAATCACATAAACGTGTCTTAAGTTTCATAAATTCACATTTGATGTAGTCGAAATCACATTTAAAGTTTGAGTTACGATAATAATGATGAAGTGACACTCGTAATGACTGAAGTTTACACTCATAAAAAGTCTAAAATCACATAAACTTGTCTTGAAATTTCATAAATTCAAATTTATATAGTCGAAATCACATTTTAGTTTGAAGTTTCACAAATATGTGCTGAAGTTACACTCACAAATCTCAGAAATTCAAAAGTGCTCAAAAGTGATTAACTAAAAGCTAGAGAGAGAAAGTTGATTAATTAGTGCATAGGTAAATGATTAGTGTTAAGTGTGTTTTTGTCTCTACAATCTCATCCATCCATCTCTCTCATCCAATGGCTAAGATGAGGATTCATGGACTCACAAAAAATGGTGGACTCATAAGAACCTATCTCTATATATATATATTGATATTGATTACTATTAGCATAAAATAGTTTTATACCTTTATTAAAGAACTGCCTAATTAGTTAAGAAATGATTTCCATACTTTTTATTGTTGGTGCACGTATTATAAATACCGTGGTAATGCTCTGAAAGTAGCAAGCGACAATAAAAACAATAAGGGGTAATGCTAAGTAATGAGTTCATGAGAAAGAAATACAGTGGTGGTGAGTCGGTGCTATATCAAATAAAAACAATAAAGGGTCAAGTTTCATTCCCAAATTGACGTGTTTTTGTTCTAAATCGAGTCACTGTACATTTTTAACCGCTTATCGCCGTGTTTGGTTAGGATGACCTTAATAGAGTCGTACTCGTCAACAATGTCTCTAATGTCGAGGGAGATCTCGACCCATCGTCGTCACCTTACCCCCCTGACAAGTCCAAACCAAGGTTTGAAGATGCACAATGAGATGGTGTCGGTTTTGGAGTGTTTGGTTACCATTCTTTCTACTTTTGAAGGAGAATTTAATTTGCTTAGTTGCCTTATGGAGAGGCGACATATTTGGATTAGAAGTGACCAGTTCAATTGTGTTTGTGCTTGATGAATGGTTGTTTTGCGATTTTGTAGTAAGACCTTACTTCCCTTGGCCTTGCAACTTTGCAAGAGGGTATTCTTTGTGAGCTGGAAGGACTACGGGTTTAAGTTTGATGAGTTAACTCGAGTACGAGTAAACTTCAAGTGGTGGGGAAATTTGATAACTCTAGTATTTGATAGCCCTAGCCAAACACCAATTTGGTCTTGCTTAATTTGTGCCCTTGAAGTAAAGCTCGATCTCGGGCTCATCCAAACTTAAAAAAATTAAGTTCATTATTAAGCTTGCGAGCTAACATTCGAGCTCAAGCTAAGCTCTAGTTAAAGAGTTTGCTCTTGCTTAGGTTGTGCGAGGAAGCAAAATTTGGTCTCAGGCTCACCCAAGATTGAAAAATTAAGTTCATTATCAAACTTACAAGCTTAAATTCGATTCAAGATGAGCTCAAGCTAAAGAGTTTGGTCTTGCTTAGCTTGTACCCATAAAGTAAAACTCGATAATCGTGCTCACCCAAGATTGGAAAAAAGTAACTTTATTACTATCAAATTTACGAGCTCAAATCCAAGCTCAAACTAAGCTTGAGCTTAACTCGAGCCTCATATATTCGTTAAATTTCACATTGTTTCCTTTTATATTTTTTTCAATAACCTGATTTCGAACATTATATGTAAATGTGGTAAATCAATGAAAATATTTGATATAGTAAAATAAAGATATGATCATGATAAATATTTTATAGCATAAGAGAAAAACATTATCTAATCAAACAAGTTTGAGTCGCCGAACTTTTCGACTTCAGCTGACGTTAACTCTGTTTGACTCGTTACATTATCGAGTCGTACCCCAACTCGAGCCGAGCTCGCACGAGTCAAGCTTTAATCGAGATGCTACCGAACTACCTCATATTAAGTATTACTATAAATGTTGACAGCCTAACTAGAAATGTTGACAATATGTTAGACAAAATGTTGACAGACTTACTATAGCCCACAACCTAACTAGAAATGTTGACAAAATGTTGAATTCTCTAAATTTCAAAATTGAGGGTATGCTATCATAAACTCCATCCAAAAAGATTAAAATAGGGAAGCAGAAGAAAAATAAGTGATGTGTAAGGTCGTTTTCTTTTCCTAACCGGAGCTTAGATTTTACTCCCTTATAAGTTATAACTAATCTTATTATCGTCGAGACATAATTTTATAGCAACAAGTCTCAACAAGAGGTGATTGATATTTTTTTTTTTTTTTGAAAACCCCCTAAGAGGTTAGATCTTTACTACTAAATTGCAAGAGGAAACGTTTACCATGTTCAATAGAAACTGAGATACCCATTCTCGTCTCCCTACTTGCCAAGGGGCTAATCGAGCGAGCTCATGAGAAACCCTGTTAGACTCTCTACCAAGAAAAGACCACTTAACAACATTACACGCATTGCAACAAGAAATAGTGTCTTTAATAATGAGGTAAAAATCGCGTCTACTGCTCTCACGTTGCTTCAAAGCATTGATAAAACATTGACAATCGCTCTCCATTGTAATCACCGTATGTCCTCTCCTCGCGGCTTCTTTCAAGCCCATTAGCAAAGCTTTCACCTTCGTTTTCTTCGGCTCACTAGCTTATTTCATTTGAGTCGTGATTCCCATTGCAACGCCCCCCATCATCCCTATAAACAACCCCAAACCCGATTCCTATCCCCTCCCTCACACTCGCATCAACATTGATTTTGACCTCCCCCCCACGGCGGTTTTGTCCAGCCTTCACTCATCCCATTCTCACGCTGCTACCTGGTACTCTTCTATCTCGTTCCTTCCTCCCCCTCAATCATCTCCTCTAAGACCGATCCCCAACCACTAGTCGAGGGTGGTTCGCGTTCCAGCCCCAACCACTAGTCGAGGGTGCAATAAGAGAACGTAATTCGTTTTAATGATTAAAAATTTACTCTTATAAACCAGCAAAATTTTCATTATAATGTAAAATAACCCAAATTATTGATTAAGACCGTTCTAAATTAACATAACATTTTTAAGCAATACTTACTCACAAAATAATGAGGAAAATGTATTGGAAACTGACTTCTTATTATTGGTGTCACATGTCACATATAAGTGTATGACATTGACAAAAATAGGAGATAATTCTTTGATTTATAAACGAATGAGTTATTACTCCAATCATCAACTGGTTCTAAGAAAAATGTCTAGAACTCACGTTAAAGGTTTTGTCTCCTCAATAAAAAAAGATGAATAACTTGAGCCACATGTGTAATACTTTGAGCGACTTCAATCCTTAGTCGAGCTTCGTCAAAGCTGATCATTCGTGAACTTATTTTAGGTAATTAATTTCAAAGAACATTCATTTTGTTAATTTATTTGTTATTAAACCGCGTTTTGAAAAAAAATCGAAGATTATAATATCCACCAGAAATTACCTACTATTGACTATTGACATTAGTTAGTCAATAAGTCTTGTTTGTGACGAGGTAACCCGTCCCGTCGCAAGCTGAAGAAAGGTCAAGTCCCCCTCACAAAGAGTAAAGTGGCAAGGCAAGTTGGGGCAACCCTCACTTACCTTGCCACTTGCTCTTTGTGAGAGAGGTTTGACCCATTTAAGCTTACAACGGGTCGTCCCATTACAAAGGAGAATTTGTGTTGGTTTTGGACTGAACTTGAGGAAATTATTGTGGACTGTATTTCTCCCATAGTTGTAACCGAGAGGCCCAATATTTGGCTTATCTGATAAGGAATATTGCTCCGTTCACACTTATGATTACCCCTTCATTACTGGCTGTGGTCAGCTTCTTGCAAGCCTCCAAATTTTGGATAAGGAACCATTAAACGTCTTTTATGCTCTCATAATTTTTACTCCTACTTTTTGTGCGTCCTTTTTTCTAAAGATTGTAGTTTGAACTCAATTATTGCTCTCTTTTCTAGGGCGACTAGCGGATTAATGACGGATTTTAATGAAAATAAACTAAGAAGGTTTAACCTTTATCCATAAATTATGAAATTTACATGTTGAAACATGCTCTATACGAATCGAGAAACACTGAATAAAATGTGTCTCATCCCGTTTAAACGGTTTATGATCCATTGTTCTACTCGTTTTAAGTTTTTTCCGTACAATTTAGTTATAATGTCAGTGTTCAATTATCTACGTGTTGAAACGATAATTTTATTCATGAACTTAATTGAGACAAATAAAAACATACATTAATGTATAAAGATACACCAAATACTCATATACTCCGTGATAAATATGTAAACTTACTTCCAAAATCCTCTTAGATGTTTAGGTTGATAACATAATTTATCCACCAAGCATAACTTGTTTCCCATACAACAAGTTAATGGCAAACCTAACTATATTTCTTATTCTTCTATGAAAAATAAAGACTTTCTTAAGTACTCCGTACCATTTTATTTCAAAAGTCACAATTCTTTGAAAAAGAGGATTCTTTCTCAAATCATTCACTTTGATTTACGTTAAACATTTTAGTGACCCAAAAACCGTAACTTCTAAACGACTCCCGACAACAATTACGTACTCATCAAGCGTAAAAGATAAGCTGTCTTTTTAGGTTGACTTAAACTCGGCATTACGTATGAGTAACAACTGCGCATATATATAGACCTGAATATCATAAAACCCAAACGTAAAACCAAACAACTAAATTACTTAAGAATTACTTTAACTTAATTGCAAAAATGTCAACCCTTAATTAAATTTTCATACACGATGTCCACTTAATTGCAAAAAATGTCAACACTTCTCTTCCAATTCCAGTTCTACCCCAATTTAATTAATTTTTCCAATTATTCTAATTAAATTTCCCAATTATCCACATGTGGTAGGCTAACACTACCTAAGTTATCACAACAAAATACACAAAATTATGTATACTGTATAAGTAACAATTGCGCATATAAGTTTGAATATCATAAAACCCAAAACGTAAAACCAAACTACTAAATTGCTTAAGAATTACTTCAACTTAATTGCAAAAAATCACAGATTTTAATGTATTATCATATTGCATGCATGTACTTTTACAGATCGCCAATGTTGTTAGGATCGAGATCCTACTTTGGATCGATGAGCTTACTAGGATCGAATTGGTATGAGCAATAGATCGTAAGATCCCACAAATCAACTAAAATACGTAATTATGTTACCAAAATTGTCACGTCATATAATAATTTTCTATCTTAAAGTTATTTATAAAATTTTACTAGCTAATAGAAAAAATAGTAATATTAATAATATAGGATCGGATTAAGTATCTACTTTTAAAAAATTTGACACAAATTGAATCGTAAGATCCTACAAAATTAAGATCCTACCTAGGATTGGGATCGGTCACCACATTCTGGATCGTAGAATCGTACGATCCTACAATCCGGATCGGGAGTTTAACAATAATGCAGATCGCCAAGGTCGACCAAGCTCACAAGAAGCATGTGGGTATCCTCAAGGACATTGAATCGTTCTTTCCCTACTTTTATTGTATTTATTTCAGTTTTATCTCATGCAACCTTAACAAGGTGGCACATAGGCTAGCTGCAAGTGCTCTTGGAATCTACACTTTTTATGGCGGCAAAAAAAAATGCAAAAATGTGAACCCTTCAAATAAATTTTTCATACTTAACGATGTCAACTTAATTGCAAAAAATGTCAACACTCGTCTTCCAATTCCAATTCTACCCTAATTTAATTAATTTTTCCAATATTATCCTAATTAAAATTTCCGAATTATCCACCTGTGGTAGTCTAACACCAAACTTGTCACAATAAAATACACAAAATATAAGACTTAAACTAGAGGCAACCAAAAACCCAAACATAGATAAATTTTAAAAAATCTCGAAAATAGCAAAAAACTAGATAAAATATACAAATTGACAGATAAATACACAGCTCAAACTTCAAGATAACTTTTTTTAAATATATATAAGAATCCTCACCCCCAATTTTCCCAAATTAATTGAAATCGATACAAATTGTGATTACCACACGCTATTAAATCTCCTTCATCTCTTTCTCTCTCTCAAGAAATCCTTCATTACTCTCTCTCTCTAAGCCATGGATCCCTACAAGGTTTCTTATTCAATTTTAATTATAGTTTTAATTGTATTGTAATTGTTGATTTAATATTGATTTTAATTAGGGTTAGGGTTAGGGTTTTAATAATTTTGTTTAATTTGATTGATTGTAGTTTCGTCCGTCAAGTGCACACAATTCTCCATTTTGGACTACTAATTCTGGTGCTCCTGTTTATAACAACAATTCTTCGTTGACTGTTGGTAACAGAGGTATATTTTTAAGTATATACAATATATAATATAATTGTTTCAATTAGTTCTTTTATTTTGTTTCGTTTAATTTTGTAAATGGTTGTGTATGCCCGTCTTATACAAGAATTTGTGTAAAACAGTTAATTTCACTGCCTTTTTTAACAATATTAGTGTAAAACCGTCTTACAGAGCGACTAATTGATACTCCCTTTGTCTTTGTCCCCGTTATTTATTTACTTTTATTTTCGGCACAAAGAACGGTAGTGTTATTGGATGACGAGTGGACCAAAATGAGGGTGCATAATTAAATTACCCCTCACAAGTATTCCCAAAAATAGAAAGTTAAACAAATGACCGAGACACCAATATGAAATAGATAAACAAATGAATGAGATTGAGGGAGTAATAGTTATGATTATTTTAACACGAGTATTATTTTCTAAGCAATTGGTTTAGCTCTGATGGACAATTAGATGCTGTTAGAAATAAAGCAGAAAAATCATAGTAAATTTTTGGACTTTTAGATATATTTGTGATTATATTGGTCTTTTCGTAAATAGTTCACTGATTTGTTTATTCTTTATTTGTAAATAGTAGGCACACCAATAATTGTTTTTTATACTTAATCCGGCGTGAGAGTATATTTCATCAATTTTAGGATTGTTAAAATTAAGTTCTTTTTCATTTTTTTTGAAGCAAGAATGATGGCGCGTTAGTTTTGAAATAATTTGGTGTCATCTAAGATTTAAGTTTCGGAACATACAAATAGTAATAATGCTTGTGTTGTGTGACTATAGCTCCTTGCTCCACTTTCTTTAATTTGCATCTTCTTCTTGAGTTGAGAACTTGTGCATGTCAGAAAATTATTGTCAATAGCATCCCCTCCTATTTTGAGGCCCTACTATAATAAATGGGTTATTTTTGGGGGTTGAATTCATGCAGTAGTATTTTATGCCCTTCCAATTGCCTTACTATCTCCAGTAAGTCTTGCTTAAGATAGACACTATCCGTCTTAAGCTTAAGACGAGTCAAATACTACCACAACACCACATGGTGGTAATAAAGACAAAAATTTTGGTATTTCCTAGGCAACAAGTGGGGTGATTTGGTATGTATTTGATCTTAAGTTTAAGATATATATTGTCGGTCTTAAATGAGAATGTGTATCATCTCTACCTATTAATCTATCTCGTGCCTTGGCTCCTTGGGTTGTTTTGGTGTGCCTCGTGCCTTTTGAAACTAAAGTAGTCATTATATTGAAGATGTTTTGTTGTGAGTTATATACTAGTGGGTTTCTGGAGTACTATGTTTATCTTGCGTGTGGTTGAGACATAAAATATATCGCGAGCAAAACAGTGATTTAAGAGGGATTTTGCTGTTGAGTTCTTCAATATCTGTGCTGCCTTGATTTAGAGACTTTAGGGTGTCCATGATATTAAGATTCTCTTTTCTCCAGGGGAAGGTAAATCCTACTTGCTTGAATTGTGGTACAGATGAATGGTTGTCTTCCATATATTTCTAGTTTTTGTTGCATCCACCTTGTGTCTGTCATTTTCCTGGGCATAGTTCTGGGCCACCTGAATGAATTATTTGGCATACATGATGTCAATTTATGGCATATAATGCCCAGATAACCGAGATAAAAATCCAAAAAGTAAGAAAACAAACAAACAAACAAATAAATAAATACATAGGAGAGCGAAAGATAAATTAATGAAGAGAGATTTAATCACGTCATGATGTGGGATTTGAGAATCATGATATAGGTGTCCTTTGAGTGTCAGAAGTTTCATTGTGAATGTTAATGTTTCTGTGTGCAAAGTTCTAGGAACCCGTTGAAGAAGAGTTACCTTGACACTAATTTGCATGTTCTTTGTAGTCATCTTTTGTGGTTAGCCCAAACAAACACTCATGTTCAGTGTGCCTTTTCTGAACAGGTCCCATTCTTTTGGAGGATTATCATCTAGTGGAGAAACTTGCCAACTTTGATAGGGAGCGTATTCCAGAACGCGTTGTTCATGCCAGGGGAGCGAGTGCTAAGGGATTTTTTGAAGTCACCCATAATGTTTCTCACCTTACATGTGCTGATTTTCTACGTTCCCCTGGGGTCCAGACGCCTGTTATTGTTCGCTTCTCCACTGTTATTCATGAACGTGGGAGTCCTGAAACACTGAGGGACCCCCGTGGTTTCGCTGTGAAGTTTTACACCAGAGAGGTAGGGAGTAGTTTGGCACTGTTATTCAGAGCGTTTTATTGATGTGTTATTTGTTTCACCATATTGTGGATATCAGCTTTGGTTTCATCATTCGAGTGCTATGGATGTGCTTTTATATGACTAAATTATACTAGGATCGTCTTATTCTTCCTCGCTCCATCATCTTGTCTCCAGCGTTTAAGTCAGATTTTAGTCTCCTGTGATAGTCTCATATATTACTATATATCATATATGTGCGACCAATCCAATTAACCACCTTAAGAAAAACCAACAATTTACTAGTATCTCATAAAATGGTTTTCTTGCTAATATCTTACTGATCATTAGACCATCTAAAATGAGAATTTGTGTTAATCTATTGTCTAATTAGGATTGTTCTCGAACGTAAGCCTGCATAATACAGTTAGGAGATCTTGAAAGTTCTTTGTGCTTCTCGGATTTTGTTAGGAAGGGAAAAGGAGGAAGGGGAGGGGGTGGATATTTGAACTCTTTCGTCCAATAAAGGGCTAAATGATTTCCCCCCTCCTCTTTATGCTACTCATCTGGCAATCCTAATTTTTAATTTCTTTGCAGGGTAATTTTGATATGGTAGGGAACAATTTCCCTGTGTTTTTCATCCGTGACGGCATGAAGTTTCCTGATATGGTGCATGCGTTGAAACCCAACCCCAAATCTCACATCCAAGAAAACTGGAGGATCCTTGATTTCTTCTCTCACCACCCAGAGAGTTTACACATGTTTACTTTTCTCTTTGATGATATTGGAATTCCTACCGACTATAGGCACATGGAAGGGGCTGGTGTCAACACTTACATGCTGATTAACAAGGCTGGGAAAGCTCAATATGTCAAGTTTCATTGGAAACCAACTTGTGGAGTGAAATCTTTGTTGGAAGATGAGGCCATAAAAGTTGGTGGGGCCAACCATAGTCATGCAACTCAGGACCTCTATGATTCAATCGCTGCCGGGAATTATCCCGAATGGAAATTGTTCATCCAAACAATTGACCCGGTTGATGAAGATAAGTTTGACTTTGACCCACTAGATGTTACCAAGACATGGCCCGAGGACATTTTGCCTCTACAGCCTGTTGGACGCCTAGTTTTGAACAAGAACATTGACAACTTTTTTGCGGAAAATGAGCAGCTGGCATTTTGCCCTGCACTAGTTGTTCCTGGTATCTACTACTCAGATGACAAGCTACTCCAGACTCGAATTTTCTCATATGCCGATACCCAAAGACACCGTCTTGGACCCAACTACCTACAAATTCCTGTTAATGCACCAAAAAATGCTCATCACAACAATCACTTTGATGGGTTCATGAACTTTATGCACAGGGATGAGGAGGTATACACCATATTTTATTATTTAGGTTGCTATTTCTGAAATATTATGCCTTTTTATGCCTGACTGGATTCTGTTTCAGGTTGATTACTTCCCTTCTAGATATGATCCTGTTCGTCATGCTGAGAAATATCCCATTCCATCAAATGTCTTGGGTGGTAGACGTGACAGGGTTAGTTTTTATTTATTATTTTCCATATCTGCCGCTTTTTGACTCAAAGTTGTATATAATTAGCTTAGGGCTATTCGAGGTAACTATATTTGGGCCGTGACACCATATTGTGAATGGGGTATCTAAATTCTTAAGGTTACTCATTTTGAGGTAGTATTGGCCTATTTATCGCACAACACAACCTATCCCGAGATTATGATAAAAAGGCGAAATTTAATGCCTTTTGATTAATGTGTCGAAATGGCGGGTCTGTTTTCAGTTTTGAAGGAGGTTGAAGAATTAGACTCTTGAGCTAACAACGTATACTTATTGAGTGGTATTTTCTTAATGCAGCAAGTCATTGTAAAGGAGAACAACTTCAAGCAGCCTGGAGAGAGATACCGGTCCTTTGAACCCGCCAGGTGATCCTGGTTTCTTAGCTTCCTTGCTTACCTGTTATCCTCTAAAAGCTACCCCTATAATTCTAATGCACCCCATTCTTTGTTGCTTGTAGGCAAGAGAGATTTATCCAAAGATGGGTTGAGGCGCTATCTGATCCTCGTATCACTCATGAGATTCGCAGCATCTGGGTTTCATACTGGTCACAGGTAAATGTCCAATTATTTGTATTCCACAATCTGCTTTAAGTGGTTTTCCGTGTACCTAGCTTTTAACTAGTGAAGTCATCGAGTGGTCATGCTCATGACTCAGGTTACCTATCCAAGAAAAGAGTAACCCAAATATGACCCAAAACCCGACTCAACTATTACTACCCACCCCCCTAAATGCCCCGTTAACTAAGCATACCCCAAATGTCCCTCTATTGAGATTGACCATGACTTGTACCTGACTCGAATGACCAGTTTGCGAGGTTTACTGTGAGCATAGATTCACCCTTCTAGCTCCTCTATGATAAAGTACAAAAAAAATTGGGTTTAAGTGGTGTTCTCTCGCTTTGTACCATTGCCTCTACTGACTATTTTTCCGTGGTGTACATTTACAGGCTGACAAATCGTTGGGTATGAAGCTAGCAAGTAGGCTTAATGTCAGGCCAACCATGTGAGACTTCTGTATATCTGGGCATTCATCACAAAGGGGACATCACCATTAGGACGGCATGGTGAAGAATCGTAGTGTTTCTGTTTACTTTGTGGGCGTGTTTGCTGAACTTATATCAAATCATACAAACATAACTCGTTATTAAAGTCGTGACTCGAGTTTCGGATTACCGTATAGAATGGAACTTGTGTTGCAGTCCAGTAGTCCAGTAATCTGGTTATATTTCCTATTTATTTAATTTAATAAATCGACGTGTCTTGTACCTTGTCTATGAACATAATGTACTGTGTTGTGGTAAGATACTATTTTATGAAGTTTTCACTTTTTCCTTTTTCTGATTATTTAATTTTGATAGACCAAAGTTAGCGGCACCTGAATTAAAAAAACTAGATCTCAACCACATCAAACAAGCACCAAGTGTAGGCTAGACAGGATATCGAAAATTAAGTCGTTGCAAAAATAAAAACAAACACCACTTAAAAACTAATACCCCTTACTCCCAACAATTCATCGATGACTACACTCGGTTTCCGTTTCTCTATTAACGGGAGTTTTAGGTGTTGGTGGTCCGTTTCAGTTCTTAAATTTTCTGAATCTAGGGATTTCCCAAAAGTAATGCTTTACTTGAGGATTTCCACCGTTCGATACATTTTCTATAGGCTAGATCGAGGGCATTCGAAACAAAGTACTTGGATTGAGAATACCCAAGGGCGCGAGACTACTTTCTCTAATGAACTCGGCAAAATGGAACCGTAACTTCGGGAGAAGGGGTGCCCCCTCACAAGGGGGGTCGAAGTGACCAGGCCCGGGCAACACAGGCTCAACTCTCAAAGACGCTCAGCTTTCTAGGCGATCAACAAATTCATGAACATCGCTTTACCCTTATATTTCGATTATGGACGTTGTCGTCCTCATTAGTAGATCGAGCAATCGAACAAACCCTCATCCTCCAAAAAAGTCCCACATACTTCCAAGCGGAAGTAGACCCTTTTGCATTATTTGCAAAAGGTAGGAAAAATATTGATGCTAAATGTGATCCCTAAGGCCCTACACATAATTTCAGGGTAGAATAGTTGACGTGCACCGAGTATAAATTATGGAGTTTCCTTCATAATTACAGTGTAAAATTAACAGTCTCTCCTCATTGATTCAGTGACCGAGTCTTAGATAAATACCCACGAGGTCAATACTTAAACCTGATCGGCTGACTCCCTTATTGTTTACTCCGAGATCTGTCACTCCCTACTTTAATCCTTGATCTTATTGGAAATCAATTTAGTGGCGACCAGTAAAAAGTGACCAGGTTAACAATCACTTTTTATGACTAAAAATTGACCATTTTTTTTTTTCAAAGTGATAATTTTTGACTGAAAAATGGTCACTATTGACCAAAATAGTTATTTTTTGTAAAAAAGAAAGGAAAAGTAAAAGACTGTCGCACAAGAGGATTACTGTTATAATTAAGCTTTCAAATGGCTATATGTTAGGAGATACATCTTAGTTGTATTAAATAGGAGACATTGTAAGAGTCTCTTACGTTACTGACTTACTGTATGAGACAATTAAGCAGAATTAGTGAGAGGAGGTGAGGGGATGTTTTCAGTTGGCAGATGCATCTTAGTTGTTGTACTATTAATTAGGAGAGATTGTAAGAGTCTGTTCTCTTACAATGCCTCCTAATTAATCGAAATAAGATGTACCGAGTATCTCCCAACACTATATGATCGAGAATTACTATATGATTGTGACTGTCGCACAAGAGTATTACTATATGATTGTAAGAGGCTCTTCTCTTACAATGACTTCAGATCAAAAAGTATCTTCCGTATAAATAAGAGATCTACAATTATTGGTTCGCAACAATGATGAGTTCTACCCAATCCGGCTCCATCAATTTTAAAAAATAAAATCAAGATCCTCCTATCGAATCCAACAAAATAAACCTAAACCAAGCTGGTTACAAGACATCATCGATTCATCTTTGAACAATGATATACATATACTGATATGCATACGTATCATCGAGCTTAATTGAACCTACAAGAATCAAATTAAGCACCTTTGTCGTTACACTATAAGAGTTCAGGGCCTTACTGCCTGATATTAATTAATCGACCACATAAATTTCGTCACAAAAAAAAAACACCGTAAATAATTACTACTCCATATAGTTACTTACCTTATTATTACCTCAGTACCTCATTAAGTAGGATATATGGTTTGCAACTTTGCATGAAATCAATACTGTATGGTTTACTACGAAAATTGATAACACAACATTCATATCGAAACACAACATTTATGATTCTACTTTCCGTATATATATTAACGTATAATGGAATTATATTAAGGATAAACGTGGATATATTATTGCATGCAAAACCGACAAATATATATAATCGAAAAACAAAGATAATATGATATGAAGAACATACCTTATTTAACACCCATGCATGGAATCAAAGCATTATATTACAATATTGGCATGATGAAGAGATCGTGAAGAGCCTTTGCACAAATTTGTTACTTTAAGAAAATAAAAAAAAAGCCCTAATTTCTTGAATGTATATGAAATTCAAAACCAACGATGTTAAATTGATATTATAGTCACTCTCACCTAAGGAGGCACATTTACGTCATTGATTGCTAACGAATTGACATAATGTGGACCTTAATAATAAATAAATAATGCATATATAATAACTCTATTATTTGTTCAAATTATAGGATAAGCACCATGAAAAATGAAAAAAGAAAAAAGAAAAAAGAAAGCACGGTGTCTGCCATTGTTGAATTTACGAGAAGATGTTATTGTCGTTACATTATTTAATATAATTACAATCGTTCAGCTAGTGTTACAATCTATGGTTTAAAAAAGTGTTGTCGGTAAAATTGTCGCAAAATCTTGTCTTATTATTTCAGATTAAATTAATCCGTCATAAGAGAAACCAACTCTATATATTCGAGAAATATTTCTATCAAAGATAAACAAATGACTGTGACGGAAGATATTATCACTCCATCCAATAGCTAGGTCTCTCTTAATATAAGATAGATATATCCGTCGTAAGAATAAAACGAGTTAAATACTACCTCATTTGACTAGATAAGACAAATAATTTGCTAGTATATAAAACTTTCTATTTGTCTAACTTATGATATTTAACCTGTCTTCAACGTATAACGAATAATGTCCATCTTGAACCGAAATTTGGAGAACTTGTGTACTCCATAAGTCACTAGTGAAGAGGTGGGGGTGGCTACAGTGAGATAGGACCATCCCATGTCTTGTAGCATTCCCAATTAGTCTAGCTTGGCAACTTGATGACACCATTATTATTCATCAGTAGGTCTTGCTTAAGACGGGTCGGATCTTACAACGGGTATTTTGTGAGAGGAAATGGGTAGAGGGGACAAGGTGGACTCCCCCCATGTGCTCTCCACTCACCTTTAATGGGTATTTTGTGAGAGAATATGGTATCCGTCTTAAGCTTAAGACGGATATCTCCGTCTGAAATAAGAATTTGTGATTATTCATAGTCTATTATTACGCACTCCATTATTATATTATAGCACAAGGGTATGGTAAGGACTATACATGCATTATTATAAGCCAATAAGGTGTCCACCACGTGAAATTTCGACGAATTATAATTTAAAACTTAGCTCAATCTTGATAAGATCACAAAGATTACATTGAAAAGTATTATTTGCGACTTAAGATACCTATGACAATTCAAAATCAGCATGGCTTACGGAAGACGGCCCTATCCATCTTAAGTTGAAAACGGATAGTGTTTATCTCATAATATGCAAATAGGTGTTCAATTTACCCTCTACTTGTCCTTCCCACTTGCATATTGGGAGAGAGACACTATTTATGTTCAGTTTATTACGAATAGTGCCCGTATTCAATGAGAATTTGTGATCCAAAATAGACGTTTTACTATTCATCTATTCACTAGAATTTCTTTTCTTGTTTTGGCACGCCCTATTTGTAGGCCCGTTGAAATAGAGATAGTAAAACAGATTGTAGGTATGGATTCTAGTGTACCTCTTAGATCGTACAAATAGTATTCATTTTAAGATGAAAATGAGTTAACGATTTTTCTAACATGTGCCCTAAGCGCACATGATAATAAAGTTAATTAGGAAAATAATGTTAAGAATATTCTATTAATTATGGTAAATATAAGTTTGTACATCAATTTTTGATAGTATATACTTAAAATTTGTTTCTTAATTAGCTTATTAACACGTGTCCTAAAATGTTAGAAAACACGTTTAAGAAGAATAAAAGGGATTACAGACTTTAAACTTAGCAAAAAAAAATAGGGTACTTGTTAGAAAAATCATTTAATAAGAATGAAAGATATTACAGACTTTAAACTTAGCAAAAAAAAATGTTCCTTATTATCCACATTTTCTTATGAAAAGCAGTGAAAGTAGGAATATTATCAATTACTTTTGCTTGTGACAGATCGGATCAGTCTCATAATTTTACTTTTGGGAGAGCAAGTGGTAATTAATGGTTTCACACTTGTCCTCCCACTTGTAAACTTGTGAGAGAGATCCGACCCGTCACAAGCTTGTGACGGATAGTAACCGTAACAAAGGAGAATTTGTGGAATATTATAGGGTGAAAAACTACAAATAAATTAGCAACAAAAGGAGGTGCACCGACTGCACATAATGATAGATTGATAGTGCCCATGGACCAACCACGAAAATGAGGTACGGTACATAAAATCATGGAGCAAGTGTGCTTATTATGTTACTACCATTATCCAATAATTCAGCAGTTTACACTTTACAGGCCACACTCCTTTGTTTCCAATTACAGTCTCTCTGCTAATTGGCTGATATGAAATCTTTCTTGACGGGTCTCTATTAAGCTTAAAACGGGTTAAGTATTAGCATGCATAAAATTGATGTCCACCATGTACTTAGAAGGGTTTGATCAACATAAACGATAGCAGAAAAACAGTTCATAGATTATACATCGGAAGTAGTACATTTAATTATGTATAAAAAGAGTTTTAATAAACTTTTTGAGTTTTATTTTAAAGAATATGAGTTTTTACTATAAATTTTTTGAGCTTGTGTACTTAAAGATTAAGTTACAAAAAAATACAACATTGCTCAAAAACTATACTTATAAATTCAGTTAATTTTGAGTTTTTCCATAAAAAAAATTGTTATATAACTTATAAATTTTAAATACTCAGAAAAATTACATCTAAACTCAAAGAGTACGAGGTACTACATCCGATGCGTATTGTAAGGAAAGTAAGGAAAAAATAAGAAAGATCGTTTTCCCCTTAATTAATGTCTTAAAAAAATATAATTCGCTACATATTGTTGATTTAATTTCTTATTTATTTTAAAATTTTATTTAAGACATGGGTTATAGTTATTTCACATATAATATTAAGTATAAAGAAATACTATTTAAAAA
This sequence comes from Heliosperma pusillum, assembly GCA_022085475.1. NCBI lineage: Eukaryota > Viridiplantae > Streptophyta > Magnoliopsida > Caryophyllales > Caryophyllaceae > Heliosperma > Heliosperma pusillum. Next base: position 181,556 of record JAIUZE010000720.1, read on the forward strand.
CATTTTTTTTTTTCAAAAATATGTATAAAGAAATACATATTTTAAAATCATATTTTAATATTTATAAATTAATTATGATAATGGAGCTTAAAATATTTTCTTTTTGATTTGTATAAAGAAATACTATTTAAAAACATTTATTTATAGGTTGATCTAATTTTTTATTTGTAATAGTCCGTTCTTATTAATATGAACTCAGCCCTACATATAAATATCATTCAGGTTTGGGTTATCTTTCATCATCTTTTTACTTGTGAATTTTGTGAGTTATTGTTTTTGTATTCATTATACTTCAAGCCCAGGTGTGTTAAGTGTTTGATAAATTTTAAAGTGAGATAGTAGTTAGTCCAAACAGATTTGCTGAAATTACATGAATTTCATGTAATTCACATATTCCCATATTAATTCAATTTTCATGACGAGTTGTTTTCCAACAAATAGCAAGCCAAACGATTATTGTAAAAAAAACGAAGAATGGAGGCAATGGAGATCATCCAAATTAAATTGTCAAAACCTTGATAATTCGTATTTACCGATCACCCTAGAGGCAAATTCTCATTTGTAATGATACTTTTCGTTACAAGTTTGTAACCTCCAACAATTATAAATGGCAAAACAAGTAAAACAAATGTATGAAAAATAGAGATTATGAGAGATCATAAGCTTGTTGCAATGATAAGCTTGACCTTTGCATCCCAAAGCACAATCGTTTTGCAACTTGATTTTGGGAATATGCCGTGAGCACAAAGAAATTGCTACCACTGATGTAGTGATGTACTGATGTGTCATAGTCATACTAACTTTGTCACTAAAGCTTTCTAGAAAAAAAAATTCAATTGACAGAAAAAAACTCTAACATTTGTGTATGATTGAAAATAGTAACTCATGAGTCATGACTCATGAGTCTCATGACTACTTGTAGAAGTACTTGACAAACGGATTGACCACTTAACTCAGTTTTACTTAGACCATCTTCAACCCCAAATTTTTCTCTTCCTCATCTCACTCTCTCTCATCACTTCTTACTCATCCACCTCATTATTCCTCAACTTTTCAATTAACAACCAAATTACTCATACAACAATGATTTATACTTATTCCTCATCTCACTCTCTTTCATCATTTTATCTTTCTTACTTTATTATACCCCACACAATTTTTTATATTATAAACTTATTAAAGTAATTTACTCGGGTTTTCTAGACGGTAATTTTTCGTTAAATTCTTGTTTTTTTAAGTAAGACGTTATAAAAAAAAATTCATGACTATGCATTTGTATTTACCATACTGTCAAGATATTTGTAGTTAACATATTTGTATCTTAAAAAAGGAATTATAATGTCAAGATAAGGAGAAATGTCCAGATATATGTCAAGATATTTGTAGTATGCATTTTTATTTTTATTTTTATTATTATTATTTTGAATTATTTTGTGTTCGTACCCAATCTCAAGCCTCACCTCTATCTTTCATCATTTATCGCTCATATAAAAATATTTCCAAATGTTATCAAGAATGATAACTATTTGTAGAGAAAAATAAAATATAACAAATGGTTTAACTTTTATAAATTTACAATTTGTTTTTAGCGGTAAATCACTTTTATAAATATAAATTTACAACTTTGATAACTTTTATAAATATAAATTTACAATTATTAAAAAGATGTAAATCACTTCCATTGCAAGGCTGATAAAAATTCTACAATTATTGCTCAATGCAAGGATGATAAAAAAATGTTAATCAATTCTATTAAAAAACACAAATTCTCATTTGTGACGGACACTTTTCGTCACAAGCTTGTGACGGAGCAAATATAACCATTTTTATGGAAAATGTAACCACTATATAACTGGTAACATTTTATGGATGATTACTTTTTATCATAAAATGGTCACATTTAGTCCGTCACAAGCTTGTAACCGTCACAAGAGAGACCAACTGATTAAAAAATGGAAGATGCCCCACTTCCATTTCAGCGTTTCATTCCTCAAGTTATTGCTCCATTGCTTCTTCCTTGGAAATATGCATAAGTCTATTCATGGTTGGAGGGCACTAATTTCTCTTCCTCAATTTTTTGCTCAATGTCAAAAGCATTGTTGGAGATGGTTTTAGATAAGCATGAAAAGAGAACCCACTACTTTGAATAACAATAGTAGTTTCGGTAAGTCTTTCTTGTGATGTATATCTATTACAGATTTCTTACGGGTCAAATACTTTTCATTTGTAAATAAGACAAGTTTAGAAAATTAATAGTGACTTATCTATTCTTATCTATATGGTCATATGAATACTACTTGACCACTCACAAATTTGTAACAAATATACCCGTCGTAAATGAGAATTTGTACAGTAATTTTAATAATATCATTTAAAACAATTACTCGTATAAGTTTTCTACAATATATCCCTATATTTTTTCGAATTTAATTTACTATACCCTGAGTTTTTCAAAACACAAGATAACCCTAAACTCAATAAAATGGTCTACAAATAGCCTAAAAGTTCAACTTCACAATTTTAGATATTATATTTGGCCGATTTTAGATAATCCTTATTTATTCATCAATATGCATTTCCTTGTTACAAAATATAACCATTTAAAACCTCGAATTTGGATACTTTGGGTGTTTAGGAACTAATATAAGACTTCAAGGGTATATTCGATTTTTCTTTAAAATCGAGGGTATATGTTATATTTGGGAAAATACAGGGATACACGGTAGAAAATCTTAACAATTATATATAGTATTGTTTTGTTTATTATTAATAAGATAGGTTGTTTTATAAGTCTCGATATATCGACTTGTTATTTTATTGGCCTGGTTGGTTTATTTCATTGGAAAAGCCAAGATCATGCAAAACCTCTAATCACTTTATTATTTAATAGATAAAAGTATTTTGTTAATTATTTATCTTGCTATGTAATTAAATTAGATTTGCCGAATTTCTTGCATATTCTACTAGTCTATAGTCTATACTCAAAGTTAGTTCGTCCTTACTCCTTAGGTAACGATTACCTATTGTTGAGGTTTTTTCCCATGTGTCTGTGGGGAACATTGTCTCACATCGGTTGAATAATAGTGAAATTGTGAATGTACTAGCTTATAAGGAAGTGAGTTACTCCTCCTCTCAGCAATTGGTTTTAGGATGCATGAAACTCACTTAATTGTGGGCCGATCTGATCTCATGCATATAATTCTATAAGCCCGATGTGGACGACTCCACAAGTGGTATCAAGGTCGACGGTTCGACTTGGGACCGCAAGATAATGTGGTGATGGTGCTCGAGATGGCACAGAGTAGCTTGGTGAGCCTGATGCTCAAAGAATTGAGTTACTCCTCTTATCACCAACTCCTCCCATCACTAATGGAACTGTACAACATTTATCCAATATACCTATGTAAAATGATTTTTGACAATTGACATGTTATCTTCTCTAAAAACACACTGCCAAGAATGTAAGGAATTGGTAAAATGAATACGTCCGTTTTAAGATAAACTAATGGCAAGAGAGAACTACTCTCCTGGCTCCCATCTTCTCTGAAAACACACGGCCAAGAAGGTGAGAACTCTTTTAGTAAAAAAAAATAGGATTCTCATCTTGGCAATATAGATTCAGCCCGTCTCTCTAAAGACTGATACTATTCGTCACAAATTAAAGACGGATAATGCCCTCTCACAATATGCAAGTGAGAGGACAAATGGGAAACTTTATTTGCCTTTCCCATTTATATATTGTAAGAGGGGCACTATCTGTTTTCAGCTTGTAATGAATAGTGTCCGTATTCAACGACAATTTGTGATATAGATTAGGGAGAAGTGGAGAAGCATGCAGTAGATACGTCCATTATCGCAGTTGAAGAATTGATATTGGAAAGAAGTCAAGAATCAATACTAGACCATGTGCTTTGACTTGATGGTGATTATAGATACACACACCTACTTTTAGTTATTACTCGGTATTTGTTTGGCTTGCCATTAATATTATGACATGTTAATCTCACGATAGAAAACAAGACGGTAAATTTCCGTTTTAAATTCTAGGAAAAGTAGATAATAAGTTGCAAAAGGAAAGAGTGAAATACGTGTGTTTGATGTAATGTCGTCGGCTTAGCTTAGGCGTTTTAATTGGTCTTGCTTCAGACGGACCATTTTGATCTGAAGCAATAAGACGGGATTTTGTAACCACTTTACAGTTAGATGTAACCACTATTGAAAACAAGTTGATATAAGTTGTGGTTACATTTTATCAAAAAGTGGCAACATAATCCCGTCTTATTTTTCAGACGGAATTAGTCCGTCTGAAATAAGAATTTGTGTAGGCGCTTAGCTTAGACCATCCACATTAAAGGGTATATTCTCTACCTATGATTTCTTCACTATCGTTCTACTTCCTCCATTCAATTCCACTCTACCAAAAAATTTTTTCACATTTGCCGAGACGAGTTTTACACGGTAAATATCGTTAGCTACGTGTTTGCAAAAATTATAAAAGTTAGATATTAATAATGTACTCGTAAAGACGAATCAAACAAGATCACACATGAATATTTTTTTACTTATATATTGAGAGAAAAATGCAATTATATGATCGCTTGTGAATAGTGTACAAAAAAGAAAGTGGTAGAGTGGAGTTGAATGGAGGAAGTATTTTTTTGACACCTCACTTTCTTTTTCATCGATCACATTTTCCACTATCTTCATTCTTCTTCTAACAATTCTGCTATTTTTTTCCGCGAAAGTGGTAAACAATCAGGGACGAAGCCAGAACCGAATCTTAGGCGGGGCCGAAATTAATCTTTTCATATTTGATTAAATATTTGGACAAAATTAAAATAATTAAATCTCTTATATAGTACTACATGTTATCAGTTTTCGATAACACTTATCTTCTAAAATATGTCTCAAATTATATGAATACAAAATTAAAAATTAGTAAAGGAGTATTATGTGAAAATATTTAGGAATTAATAAAAAGACCTTGTATGGAATGAATAAAAAATGGCCTACGGATCGATAGAAAAAATTATAAATAGAAAACTCACTAATGAAAGCTAATATAATGACACTAAAGAGTTCTAGTAAATGAAAAAAAAAATTTAAGAATGTATTTATTGGGAGTCGAATCGAGATCGATCATATACAAGCCACTTTCTTGGTAAAAGCACTATGACCCGCTCTACCAATCATAGACCGTACTTTTTTAGCTATTTTCTAATAGATAGCATTTGCGAAAAGACCCCGGGCCAAGGCCCGGTCTGGCCCAGTCCTAGCTTCGCCATTGTAAACAACCCCCTTAACATTGCTTTACTGTGAGATTACCCCCCTTTAACTTTCCTTATTAGAAAATAACCCCTTAACTTTGCTCCAAAGTGCAATCAAACAACTTTTATTTTTCCGGTAAAAATCTCACATGATTGTCAATTTCTCGCCAATATTTCACATTGGAGCAAAGTTAAAAGATTTGTCTAAATTTCTCATATAAAACACCGAATAAATTAAAACTAAACAAAGTAATTGCCAAGTTTATTGTTCCAATTTCGTCGGTTACTCCCTGATTCTTATAAAGAATAGCATATATCTTTCGTTCAGCTTTTTCTTTTCGAAATTTCGTATGTTAAACTCTATAGTTTGGTTGCAGCTTACAAGGGGATTATGACATCTAACCATATGAGATATGAATATACATGCATGAAGATATAAAAAAACCCAAGGTACATGATGCTTATTTATCATAATAATCTATATAAGAGATAATAGCGTATCGTGTAACAATGTGGAGTCTTTGATGATCATTATTTATACATATATTTTATGCTTCCCTTAGTTACATATAACTCGATTTACCGTCGTCTTTCCTTGCTTGTTTCTATGCTATTTTAGCTAGAATATTGATTATGCCGCTTCTATTATGTTTTAATGCAGATTGGATGCATTTGGAGCTTTCTGAGTTGGTATGGAGCATGGCGGAGTCAAACCTTTGAAGGTTAGGCACGAGAATCGAGAGTCGTGGAGAAGAAATGAAGAAAAACGAAGAAACGGGCCATTTGAAGGATGCTCGATCGAGCAACATCACTCTGCTCGATCGAGTAGGGCTGAAGGTTGCTCGATTGAGCAACATACCCTTGCTTGATCGAGCAACCCGGTTTTTGACTACTTTCGGCTTTCCTAAAATTAGTTTAACCTAGTTAATTAGCTTTTTATTAAAAAAGGAAAACTCGTCTTTCATAATTAGGAATGCTTTTATATTAGAAACCTAAATTAGTTTGCTTTGCCTCTGGATTTTATCATCAAGACTATTGTCTTTAGTTCAAATTTGTAATTGGTATTTTTCAATCTTTCTTCGTTATTCAATTAGTACCTCCTAGTTATTTAATTATTCTTTGTTAATCCTTTCATTATTGTTAATCATGTTTACTTTATTTATTACCGTTGTTTTTAATATCGTTATGAGTAGCTAAATTCCTTTTTGGGGTTGAAAGGGGATCTAGGATTGTTAGAAGGGGGATAGACTAATTAATTGAATTGCAATAGCATGGTTATCGTTTGATTATTGTTTTAATTCTAATTGTTTTATTACTGGCCAAGATTAATTAACTAGTCTCGCAAATTAGAATTAGCACCGATCGGGTTAAGACTAAGATAGGCTACGATAATTGAATAGAACTCGTTTAATGATAGCGATCGCATGTTAGATTGTAAATCTAAAGGGCATAATTGAATCGACCGATCTTGTGGCCTTAGATAACTTTATTGCATGATAGTTGATTACACCCTTATCCCTGAATAATAATCATAGTGAACCTGAGACCCTAGACTTTTAATCTCATTGATTTCAATCTTTTATTCTTATTGTTTGCTATTTATGGTTATTATTTGCTATTAGTTTAGAACACAAACCAATCTTAAACCCATGAATTGTTACTTAAGAGACAAACCTAGTTTAACAGATTAGAATACTACCGCCTCCCTGTGGATTTGATACCTTACTTACCGCTGACTATTAGTTAGTAGTGAATTAGGATTACTTTGATTAAGGTGACGCGACTTTATCCTTATCAGTCTTCATAATGAATTTGGCAACACATACACAACCTTAATCTAGTCTATATGCTTTATCGCCAGAGAAATTATAAGAATGATAATTGGCATTTTTGTTATGTTTGTAAGTAATAGTAGTTCTCGATTTCTCATGTGTATAATAGCATGAAATATTAGTGAGAAATTGACAATCCGTTGAGATTTTGATTGAAAAAATAAAGGGGACTTGATTTTCTGTAGAAGCAAAGTTAGGGGGGTTATTTACAACAAAGTAAAGTTAAGAGGATAAATCTCACATTAAAGTAAAGTGAAGTGGATACTTCGCGATTTTCTTTCCCACAACAAAGAGGATACTCTCTAATTCCTCTTTCATAATTTGTTTTATAATAGTTGATAAATTAATCAAATAAAATAAAGTTGCTATTGATCATCTCTCACTCTGGACCTCCTTCTAATAACCTATTAGCACCTTCAGTTAAATGGTAATGAGTCACAACCCTAGCTAGTCCATGGACAGTTGCAGATACTCACGACATTTTATTAGGCTATGTATTGATCCCCTAGACCAACACAACACATTTTGACTCCACCATATTTAAAAAAACTGTTAGATAATGTAATCCTCTAATTACATATTTACACTAATAATATATATAGAGAATACAACATGTACACCGAATATCGACTACGAGATACACGGAATAATAAAGATACACGATATAAAATATTTACATATTTACACTAATACACCCCCGTAGTTGGAGCGGGAGGAGGCCGGACGCTCAAGCTGGAACGAAACCGATCAAATAAATAACGAGGGAGCCCTTTTGTAAAAATGTCAGCATATTGATACGGAGCAGGGACATGTAAGACTTTAACGATTCCAACTTGGACTTTTTCGCGAACAAAATGAATATCAAGCTCAATATGCTTCGCTCGCTGATGTTGAACGGGGTTGCCAGAGAGATACACAACATAAATATTGTCACAATAAACAAGGTTAGCACGACGAATAGGAACATGAAGCTCAAATAATAGATTTCGGAGCCAACTCGTTTCTGCAACAGCATTAGCAACACCCCGGTATTCGGCCTCAGCGCTGGACCGGGAAATGGTAGCTTGGCGTTTAGAGGACCAAGACACCAAATTGTCGCCCAAAAAGACACAATAGCCAGAGGTGGAGTGACGAGAATCAGGACACCCACCCCAATCAGCATCCGAGTAAGCAATAATAGATAAAGAACGGGATGCATAAAGAGTGAGACCATAAGCAAGAGTACCTTTAATGTAGCGAAGGATGCGTTTCAGGAACTGCAAATGGGGTTCGCGAGGAGCATGCATAAACAGGCACACTTGATGGACAACATATGAAATATCCGGGCGGGTAATGGTAAGATACTGAAGCGCCCCAGCCAAAGTGCGGTAGAGACATGGGTAAGAAATTAACGGACCAGCAATAGCACTTACTTTAGCACCAACATCCACATGGGTAGAAGTGGCGTTGCAAGAAGACATGGAAGCACGGCTAAGAATGTCCTCGGCATATTTCTGCTGAGATAAAAATAACTCGGAGCCAGTATGGGTAACAGTAATACCCAGAAAATGATGTAACGTACTCAAATCCGTCATAGCAAATTCCTGTGACAGAGAGGCAATAATACGATGTAACAAAGAAGTGCTAGACGCAATGAGTATAATATCGTCCACATACAAAAGTAAATACGCAGTGTTAGTACCCGAGGCATAAATTAAAAGGGAGGAATCACAAGTACTGCTGCAAAATCCCTGTGAAAGTACAAATGTCGCAAACCGCTGAAACCAGGCGCGATGAGCCTTCTTAAGACCATATAGAGACTTACGGAGGCGACATACATGTGTGGATGCCGCGACATCAACAAAACCAGGGGGCTGATGCATATACACGGTCTCAACCACATGAAGGAATGCATTTTTGACATCAAGCTGGTGAATAGGTCAAGAATGGGAAACATCAAGGCTCAAAATAGTGCGAATGGTTGTTGGTTTAACAACAGAGCTAAAAGTTTCATCGCAATCAACACCAACCTGTTGAGATTTACCATTGACCACAAGTCGGGCTTTGTACCTCTATAAGGTACCGTCGCTGTTAAATTTATGACGATATTACCACAAGCAACGGATGACATGAGCATCAGGAGGACGGGGTACTAAATCTCAAGTATGATTCGCCCGCAATGCGCGAAATTCATCCTGCATGGCGGCATTCCAGTTCGGGTCTTGGAGGGCCAGGTGTGATGATTTGGATAAGGGCGAGAGGTTGGGTACTTGGGTGTAGGGCGGTGGCAAGGAAATTAAGGTCACGAGGTTTAAAGATGTCGTGCATGGCACGGGTGGACATAGGGTGGGCACGCGAAGTGAGGGGAGGTGGTGGTGGTGGTGGTGGTGGGGGAGGAGTAGGGCTGGCTGGGCTAGTATGCGGGTGGACATGAGGGGAAGTGGTAGGGGATGATGTGGCGGGTGGAGGGCTGGTATGAGGGTTTATATGAGGGCTGACTGGCGGTGTGGGGTTGGGAGTGGGCGTAGGAGGTGGGGCAATGTGTTGATATAGGAGAGGGTTGGAGGGAGTGAAGTCGGGGTCTAGGAAAGCGTAGGAATGGGGGGGTTTCGATGAAGTTTCAGCAAACGGGAACACCGACTCCTCAAAAGTAACATGACCAGAAATGAGAACTTTACCACTGACAAGATCAAGACACCGATACCCGCGTTGTTGAGACGGGTAACCAAGGAAGACACACCTAAGGGACGTGGGAGAAAGTTTATGAGGACGTTTGGCAGACACATTTGGATAACAAGCACAGCCAAAAACGCGTAAATGATCATAAGACGGATTTTTGGAGAAGAGAGCGGAAGTGGGGGACGAGAAGTGGAGGAGTTTTGTGGGCAAAATATTGTGGGCAAAATATTGTGGAGATAGACAGCGGCATTTAAAGCTTCGACCCAAAACTCAGGAGGCATGTAAGCGTGAGATAAAAGTGTAAGAACTATTTCGTTGAGACGACGAATCATACGCTCAGCTTTGCCATTTTGAGGGGAAGTTTGAGGACTGGAAAATCGGAAAACTTCTAACAAATTACACTTTTTAATACTTTCCTCTAATAAGCACGCACAACTAAATTTTTTAATAAATTGTTTAAAATCATACTTTGTAACAATTACCATAAATACCACCTCCATTGAAGATATTAAGATAACGACATCTTCGTCACATCTTAGCCCCATATTCCTATCCACTAGGTTGTGTTCCTTCCGGTTGAAAGAAGTTTAACTCAACTAAGTTAAATTAAATAAAGATAAGCTAAATTGAACTGAAATAGATAGAACACAAATTCTCATTGAGGACGGATTGACCCGTCTTAAAATTTAAGATGGGTCAAATCTCTCTCACAAAGGACAAGTGAAGTGCAAGTGGGTGACAAATGGAGTCCTCCACTTGTCTCCCTATTTACCCTTTGTGAGAGGGATTTGACCAGTTCTAAACTTAAGACGGGTCGATTCGTTTTCAATTAGACTTTCTATAGATATAATTGTACATTTATACCCCTATTAAACTAAAACGATCTGAATTAAATAAGAAAATACAGGGCCTAACTGGTATTATCCTAAGTTCCTAACCATCAGATTAATAGATAATCATAAATTTACTCTAACATCATCTGTGACATCTCTGATACTTTATAAACTGAAAGTAAAATGACTAAATGGTATAAGTAGTTCCCAAAGACTACGCAAAATGGGCACACAAGGGCACAAGCCACTGCCCCAAACATGACTATAACGCCTCCACAGCACTAAAACGACAGCCTCACTATTCAAAACTGGACAAATTGTTGGCTGCTAAGATATTTTTATCCACAAATTTTCATTTTTCGTTTAAAACGGATTAAATAACAGATTAAATAACATACTTCGTACCATTTACATATATTAGACAAATGACTATGCTTAAATATTAACAAAAATATTTATCTTATTCATGTAAGTGACATGCTATCTGATCCGTTTTAACTTAAACGGTTATATCCGCTTATAAGAGACTTATTGATATTTCTTTGAGTTGATCTTCGGAAACATCTATTTTAATATTAAAATGTGTCAGATACGAATATACCCGTCTTAATTGAGAATTTGGCTTTTTCATTATTTTTTCTAATTTTATGTTTATCATTTCGAACTTATCTAACTTGAATTATTATTAGGATAACACGTAAATATTAAGTCCATAGCGGTGGGTACGTTGATGACTATAAATTCCAATGACATTTGGAGCAGTGAGTGCATTCATCTCACTCTATCTCTTTTCCACTCTTTAACACACACTCTCTTTCTCTCTCTTCATTTACCATTTTCTCTCTCTAATCATGGATCCCTACAAGGTTCGTGCCCATATTATTACCTGTTTTATGTCTCATTTTATTTTGCATATAATTTTTTTTGCAGCAGTAAATGATAAAATAACTTCCAAAATATGAATATGAATATGAACGGTTTTTCTAATGTGTTTTTCCTTAGAATACATATTAATACGTCGAGTATGGAAAGATTTACAACATATTCTCATGAGAAATGCAAGTGTAAACCTACTTTGATCATAATTACTAAGAATAAGCCGAATATTTTCATATTCGGCTTATTAATGTGTACCCTTAGTGTAAACGTCAGAAAAACCGAAGTACGAAATGGTCTTAAAAAATAGTTTACATGTATCAAACGAGGAATTTTTTCTGACTAGAATTAGCTAATTTAAGTCGTGTGTATCGCACAACTACTTTCATAACGTCACTTAATAAGTTGAATTTACTAATTAGAGTATTTTTTAGAATATAATAATTGATCATACGACAATACAATATGCCAATAATATATAACCTTCTTTTAGAAATAACGATGAGACGACCAACGACGATAAATTATCAATTTCTCCGTTTGAAACCCTAGAGACGACTCTAAGTCATGACTCTTTCCGGGGTCTCGAGACACCGCAAATGATATTTTTTTGTTGTATTTTAGTCCGATTTTTTTTTGGTAAAAATAGAGTGAATTTTTATATTTACGTAGAAATAATAGGAGAAAAATGATTATACATCGGATGTACTACCTCAGACTAGTATGAACTTGAGTTTTTATGTATTTTTTTCGAGCTATTTAAAGTGTATAAATTACATTTTAAATCTTATAGGTAATGTATTTTGAGTTTTATTGTAACTTTTTTTGAGCTTAATGTTCAAATTAATGAACTTAAAAACTTTATATATATTAAAATTCATAATTTTTAAATACTATACTCAAAAACTTTATTTTAAAGCTCAAAAACTACATTATTGGTGGTAGTACATCAGATGTACAATCCACTTACTGAAATAATAGGTATTAGAGAACGCAGAACGAAATTTTTTTAGATACGCTACCGATCATTTTACCAAATGTCCAGGTTTTTTAACATAAAATATGTAGGTTAAATTTTAAAAGGTCATAATGAACTTGATCACCTAATACACAAATAAAATACTCCCTCCGTCCCGGTCATTTGTTTACCATTTCCATATTTGGGTGTCTCATTCATTTGTTTACCTTTCTATATTGGGAAGACTTTTGATGAGTAATTTCATCACCCAATGGGACTATTGTCCACTTGTCATCTTATGACACTACCCACAAATGGTCCCCTCCCCTTTCCTTGGTCTTTGTGCCAAAAGCAAAGGTAAACAAATGACCGGGACGGAGGGAGTAATACGGAGACTAATAATATGACATGTGTACGGGGCTGGGTGTGTTGGGGGCTAACAGGGACGCTTCCCGGCGGATGAGATTTTCGAAGTTTTTTTGTTTGATTTTTCGAAATTTTTTCGGGTTATCTTAAGTTGTGAGGTGTTCTCCCCCTAAATTTTTTCGCCACCTAAGTTAAAATTCCGACTCCCCCACTGTATAGTCTGTATGTGTAGTACCAAACTACTTTTTCCGTTTTAGTCACTAGTTTAGGCATACTAAGAAAGGTATGGATTTGCTTGTCAAGTTATAAATACGGAGTACCTATCAAAATTAACATGTACGGAGTAATAAATAGTTCTGATATTTCATTACCATTAACCGACACAAACTCATTTGATAATTCTTTTTTGCGTTTGAGTATATTTTTGAACAAAAGTACAAGTAGTATATTTGTTGGTTACTCCGTAACAAGTAAGGTTGAGGCGGCCATTTTTGGGCGGGTCCTGTTCGGCCCGGCCACAAGCCCGACCGATGTCTTTTACCGGGCCGACTCAAGGCCGATGGGTTTGCATCTCGGCTCGGCCAAAATTGGAAAAAAAAACATAAGCATAAGGAAAAAAAGAAGGAAATTTGATCTAGGGTATCCGGCCCGGCCCGACCCAGTCATGAGTTATTTCCCTGTATTAAGGATCTATGAATATAACCCGACAAGCGACAGCTATTTATTTCGACGATATTTTCGGGCACTGTGTAGTACTGTAGTGTCACTAATTTACACTGATTTATATAGAAGATTTAAGTAATTAATCAAGTGATCGGAGTAACATTGGACGTGACTTAGAAACTTATTATGTTAAAATCAAGTAAACATAATTGTTATGTTTTGGACTTGTATCTAAGACTACAAGAGTATTATTGAACTATAAAAAAACTTGAAATATTGTTGAACCAAGGGTTTAAATTTTACAAAAAGGGTTTAAACTTTGATGGATCACGAAAATAATTTAACGGACAACATAATTCTAGTGTTCTCGTGTTATTGATGTTTGGAGATTTAATTTTGGTGCAGTATCGGCCATCAAGTGCTTACAACACTCCTTACTTAACAACAAAGACGGGTGAACCTGTTTATAATGACAACTCTGCTTTGACTGTTGGTCCTCGAGGTAATTAGTAATTTCTTATAGTATTACGGAGTACTTCGTATTAACAGCAACAACAATAATAATAATAATGATTTAGTCGTAGTAGTAATCATAATAATAATAATAGTGAGGGTAAAAACAAATTTACAGTAAATTAAGAACGGTTATATCCATTTTATGAATTAACCGGACCTGAACTAAAAAGAAAGGTCACCACTATAATTGGAATTTCACTTTGTAACTAAAAATAATGTTTCAAGGAGTCAAGCCAATATTTAGATCGGGTAAATAATGGTTTGGATATGAGTTTGGATTCGGATCAGACAAAATGACTTTTCCAAAACGGGTTTTGCTCCTGAAATTTTGTTATAATCAAAATTGGATTTGGATCGGCGATTCAATAAGATAACCGAGCCTACTATTTGAGTAGGACAAACTCGATCCAAACCGATCCATTCTTTGCAAGATCTGATGGAAGTGCTATTACAAAACAGGGCCAATTCTGTTGGAAGATTACCATCTGATAGAAAAGATAACGACATGGACTCACGAGCGTATTCCGGAGCGAGTGGTACACGCAAGGGGAGCCAGTGCAAAGGGTTTCTTTGAAGTCACTCATGACATTACTCATCTTACTTGTGCTGATTTCCTTCGTGCTCCCGGTGTTCAAACTCCTGTCATTGTTCGTTTTTCGACTGTCATTCATGAGCGTGGGAGCCCTGAAACAATCCGTGACCCTCGTGGTTTTGCCACCAAGTTTTATACCCGTGAGGTACCGTCTTTTCTTTCTACAGCTTCCTGTATTTCATCATTGCATTCCTTTTCTGCTTTTATATCCTGTTTCTGTAAGTCTTTCCTTAAGACAGTCTTAACTTAAGACAAGAAAATGTCATACTAACTAAAATTGCGACCTTTTAACAAAAAACTGAGGGAACATTTTATCGTAAAATGGTCACATTTTTTCCGTTTTGATTTCAAACGAAAAAAGCCCGTTTGAAACAAGAATTTGCGATAGTCAGTAACTGTTGTCATTCATTTTACATTATCTCCACATTTCATTCAATTTCTCTTACGTCGGTTGCAGGGTAACTTCGATTTGGTAGGGAACAATTTCCCGGTATTCTTCACCCGAGATGCAATGCAGTTCTTTGATCTGATCCGGGCCTTCAAGCCAAACCCGAAATCCCACATCCAAGAGGACTGGAGGTTCCTGGACCATTGCTCCTACCTCCCCGAGAGCCTCAACACCTTCACCTTCTTCTACGACGACATGGGTATCCCGATCAACTACCGACACATGATTGGGTCAGGTGTCCACACCTTCACTATGTTGAACAAGGCAGGCAAGGTCACCTATGTCAAGTTCCACTGGAGGCCCACATGTGGTGTCAAGAACATGCTTGAGGAGGAAGCTGCTAAAGTCGCTGGAGAAAACCACAGTCACGCGACAAAAGACCTTTACGATTCAATTGCCTCAGGAAACTACCCTGAATGGAAGTTCTACATCCAAACCATGGACCCGGCCGATGTGGATAAGTATGACTTCGACCCGTTGGATACCACCAAGACTTGGCCTGAGGATATTTTACCGCTGCAGCCCGTGGGACGCATGGTGTTGAACAAGAACATTGATAACTTTTTCAATGAAAATGAGATGCTTGCGTTTAACCCGGCTGCTATTGTTCCTGGAATCCATTTCTCTGATGATAAGATGCTTCAGGCTCGGACTTTTGCTTATGCTGATACTCAGAGATATCGGCTTGGTCCTAATTTCATGCAGCTTCCTGTTAATGCCCCGAAATGCCCTCACCACAATGATCATAGAGACGGGCCTATGAACATGGTTTTCAGGGATGAAGAGGTATGGATTTCAATTTGTTACACTTTCTTCGATCTTTATTCATTGTTAGCTAAGCGCGTATGTTTGTTTGTTTGTTTCACAGGTGGATTACTTCCCATCAAGATTTGATCCCGTTCGTGAGGCTGAGAGATTCCCCATCCCAAATTTCGTAGTTCATGGAAGGCGCGAAAGGGTTAGTGATCCTCTTCTTCCACTTTCTCATCGACTGATCAATAACATCATTTTTCTAACCCTAATGTTCATCCTACAATACAGCAAATCATTCCGAAGGAGAACAACTTCAAGGAACCCGGTGACAGATACAGATCATGGGACCCAGCCAGGTCAGCGCGAAACACACATTTTTATTTCCTTTTTTTTCTTCATAATCTTTGTTAACTAAGTTCTTAAATATTCTATTTTTTAATGATTGTAGGCAAGAGAGGTTTATTGGGAGATTCGTCAAGGCCCTGTCCGATCCTCGTCTAACTTATGAGATTCGCAGCATTTATGTTAACTGGTTCACTCAGGTAACCTTATATATATGCACCATTATTGTAATAAGACGAGTATATATACGTCTTCTATTAACCTCGAGTCCTCAACTCTTGTATATATGCAGGCTGATAAATCTCTAGGCATGAAAGTGGCAAGCAGACTCAATGTGAGACCAACCATGTAAAGATGACCGAAAGGGCGGTGGTAATGGCGGATCATGAAGACCGACGAGTAATATGGCAAATTGAGTACTTGTATCAATTGCCGATTATACTTGTATATGTTTTTCACTTTCAGCATGTATGTTTATTTTCTGATAAAACTCTGAAGTAATAATTAGTCGAGCTCAATATGCTTGTATTCCTTTGAGTTCGACATAGTAAAACTGTACTGTTATGTAACTGATGCCTTATGGTATTACCAGTTATGTTTGTTGATTATTACGGAGTACTTGTATTGTGTGAAGTCGAAGTCCGATCAAGTGACAATTACTTGAATGTTTAGTCACGCACATCGTTGTATCAAACAGGTTGTTCTGTTCTACCTGTTGAAAATTTAAGACGGTAATTTACTTTTAGTTTAACTATATAAAAAAAAATTCCAGGAGTACTAATAAGATGGGTACAATTGTTACGAAAACATGTACTCCGTACCAAATAAAAGGGATATTTTGACGCACATTAAGAAAAAGTACTTGTAGCTCTTAGATATGCTTCTTGGTTGTAGCTTAGGCCGCATTGAGCTCCATCGCTTTAATGATCCTTACCGTCACCAACTTTACAGTTTTTGATTGATTTTTCATACGTGCTGACTCGGAAATAATAGGCGATTCTTGCGAATCACTTAACCAAGCAGTACAATAAATTAACTGATTTATCATAACGGCTTTTAGGTTCATTTTCTTTGTCGAAATCAAATTCCAGGAGCACATAATTGTTTTTAGTTAGGTGTAGCCTCCTGAATTAAATTTGCTAAGCTCCATACCATAACTAGCTACTTTCTTTAATGACTTTAGGAACGAAGAATGCGAGGCTATTTGTAATTGAAGTGCGCTGTCGCTGCTGATCGTACCCGTCTTACAACTTCAGCACCATCATCTTGACGAAAGACGGAAAAAAGATCATATATATATATATCGGTGTTAGGAATATCTTCCCAATGCACTTTGATTTATTCAAGTCCATGAACAACAAGATCTTAAGGTTTATTAAACGCCTTGGTGAAGTACACGTTCTTACCTCATATCGACCATATTTAATCAATACATTAACCTACATAACTATACGAAAAATATATACTCATACAAAAGAGTGACTGACAACTTATGAATATATGTATTCCTATACTAGCCTTTTATTTATGTTTCTTTTACTCATACCTCATACCTAATAACTTGGTATGATTCAATCATAACAATTCAGACCTCACAACAATATTATCAACCCATAGTAGGATTGGATTCTATGAACAATGAGCGAATAGATAATTATATCGTACAGGTACATGTGACATCAACCCGAACACGAATATGAACATGTCATTAGTAGTCTAAATAACATTTGCACATAAAGAGAAGATAGAATTCATTTTTTAATACAAACACAAGTGATCATCCTTTTACAAAAGTACCAATAATTATTTAAAAACTTTTTAATGGAACTTGAGGCTAGTCAACACATTGTTGTTGACTGGGTCAGCCAAGTGATCAAGCAAGTTCTGGTATGGGCCCACACCAGTTACAAGGCCTTGGATAAAGTAACCCAATATAGCCAACATAGCCAACCTTCCATTTTTAACTTCCTTAAGTTTAAGCTCCTTCATGGACTTCTCATCTTTACCAAAGCCCAATGGGTTGAAAAACGGGCCGCCGGGGTACGCGGGATCACCCGACCCGCTGAGTCCCTTTTCTAAGCCCAAGAAGTATTGTTTTCCCATGGACCCTGGCTTGGCCCAATCTTGGAATCTTCGGTGCTCGGCAAAGCCCATTAAGGCCATTTCTAGGACAAATAGGGTGTAATTGTCAGCCCAATAGTTGTATGTGCCTGCTGGTGGGATGACCCCGGTTTGGAACCATGGGAGGGCGGTTTCGGCTGGGATGAGACCGAGTTTTCCAAAGATTTCGGGGGCTATGGCACCCGCTGCACCAAGCATTGCGAAACGCCCGTTGATAATTTCACCATAGGCTAACCATTTTGGCTCAATGAAGCCTCCTGTGCCTTCTGGGTCTGATAGGCCAAGTGGGTCGAATCCAAAATCACCTGGTAGGCTGCAATTGTGACAGCAAAGGTTATGACAAATTTAGGTGAGTTTTCGAGATGAAAAAAATATATATGATGAGTGTAAGGCTTATTAAACTATTCACTCCCTCCAAATCATTTACTTTCATTAAAATATTTTTCCCTAGCAAATGACCGGGAACGGAGGGGGTACTTAGTACGAATACAAGATGCGGTTTCTCAACATTTTATAGTGGCTTCTTGCATTTTAATGAAAAATCTTAGTTTGTGATATGTTTCCTTAACAACCATCTATTGACAGTTATCTTTATTACTTTGTAGACATGAATACAAGCATTTGAACTGAGTACAGATTAGGTTAATAATTTGGGTCGGATTGTTTCGGGCAAGCTATGGAGTAGAGTTAGACCATCCCCAAGCAAGGTCATGACCTTGTTGGGGCATGATAATGAAGGATTAAGGAATAAATTAGCATGACCTTGCTCTAGTAGAGGTCAATTTGTGACCTTTGGTGGAGCAAATTGACCCATTACTTGACCTTATATGTGTCCAAGCATTATTGGGTACCCCATTAAAAAACAAAAAAAACATCTACTTTTCTCTTTGTGTTAGTGTAAATGGGTTGGGTAGAGAATGTGGAAAATAATTAAAAATGTTAGAAAGTGAAAAATGATTGGGTTTATGACCTAGGTCGTGACATTCTGCTTGGGAGGGTATAAATGGGTCAATATAAATATGTAGTGATTAAGAGTAAAAATGAGTGGTGACCCAATTAACTTGATCCTTGCTTGGAGATGGTTTTAGGGCGGGTCATTTTAAATCCCTCAATGTGTTATCAAGTCACTAGAAGTGACACTTCTAGGCTATAAAAGTTCAAGTCGGATTGGGTTCATTTGAACTTTGTGTCATATCGAGGGCCGTGGTTTTGTGGAGTACTTAGTAACCTCTTCTAAATTTTCTCGCCTAAAATACATTCATTATTTTGATTCTCTTGACTAATTCTCTTGTTTTTTTTCCAATAATATATTAGAAAAAAAAATGTAAAACTCTACAAATACAATGTATGCATTGCACGGGGTTTGTACTACTTAGTAATCACTTGACGACTTAAGAAACGTTTGAGCTATAATCGTGCTATCGTTAGCCAATAAGTTAATGAAAAAACAATCCAAAAGACTCGCTCATTGAGTCATTTGACTCATACACGGCTACTTGTTCGTTAGGTCACATCTCGCGTATTGCTCGAATTGAATCACGTCCTATCAGATTAATCAGTAAGTCTTCAATTCCTTAAGACGGGGTTATTTCGGTATTAAGGTTTCAAACGGGGAAAATGTGACTCATGTATAGCCAAATGTGACTAGTTTTTTTGGATAAAAAGTCAACAGTAGCTCTAACACTAGCTACAAACAATTTTTTGTTATGATCACATATTACGGCAAAATGGTCTAATATGACTCGCTTAAAACTTTAAGATGGAATTATCCGTTTAAAACGAGAATTGATGCAGACTAATTAAGGGTTTTGCTTTTAAATTAGTTACTATAGATTAACTATTTGGATGTGAGCCAAGCCAACTTATTACTTATATCATGTAGAAATAGGCAAAGAAAACCTAAGATTCAACCAAACAACAACAAATGAATATATATATATACCTGCCATCCAAGTAAGATAGACTTTGTTTGGATGCAAACCACAAGGGCCTGTTTGCTTGTTGCTGCAATCAAATCCCAAAAAAATATAGTTAAGTCGAGTCAAATATATATCACTCCTACTTGGTCTCTCCTCCGGCCTTTACTATATACGGAGTATGATTTTTCCATTTACTTTTTTTGAGAGTCAAAGTCTAAAAACTCTAACCATCAATACACTTTTTATAAAAGAGTCAAAGTTCACTTCCTTCATCTTTTATTTATTTTCTCATTTCTCTATTTTATAAATGTGAAAGACAAAAAGGAAATAAAGGAAATACAATTTTGTAACGTGGGGTTTACATAATTTTTTATTATCAAAAAGTCTACAATAACAAAATTATATTTCCAGCAAAACAATAATTATACGGAGTATATAACTTGCAATAACACGAAAATCATTAGAAGTTAAATAGGAATATCATAGGGAAGGAGAGGGAACTCCAGATTTTTAATCAGGTTATAAGCATGACATACAGTTCAATATAATTACTTTACCAGTAAAGCTAACTTATGCAACCATAATATCGATCATAATAACATGCATGTTAGTACTTAATTAGTAATAATAATCTACGGAGAACAAGAGGTAGCTCAAGTGATAAGAGCACTCTTACCCCAACCAACCATGAAGTCGGGGTTTGATTCTCACCAGCGACATATTGAACTCATTTGAACAAAAAAAAAAAAAGTAATAATAATCTACTTGTAGTATAGAGTAATGTTACCTTAACAGGTGGGGTAGCAGAAGCCCTAACAACAAAGGAAGTCTTCCGAGATGAGGAAGTAGAAACACCAGACTTAACCCCAAGAATTTGTCTAGCATTTTCAACTGAAGAACTCAATGAAGATGAGACCAAAGCTTGTGCTGCCATTTTTGTATTTTCTCTCCTTCAAATATATTATCAAGTATAAAGAGTATAATATATATTATATTATAGTAACAGTTGTACACTTTAGTAATGTGGTTTTAGTGTTATGCTTGCACTAGGCACAAATAATATAATGGTAAAAATAAATAAATAAAGTTGGAATGAAATATTAATAAGTGGTGGAAATAAAAATCTAAGAATTTCTGGTGGATATTGGATGTTGGATCTGAGGTGGACTTGAGTTTAGTTAAGGTTGCATATCTAACAACTCCAATTAGAGGATAACATTTGGCACCTGCAATTTTGTGTTGGATAATATTCATGGATTTCCTGATTTTTTTAGGGCCCATTGAAGCCACGTATCGATCTCGTTTTGGGAGGTAACAGATGAGTTTGGACTGAAACAGTTACTTGACACTGTTGCAAGCTTGTGACGGATATACTCGTCACAAATGAGAATTTGTGCTTAGTTTATATACGACAAACGTGTTGATCGGTTGGGTTTGGGTTAGATCAGTTTGAATTTTGGGTTTGTAAGTGTTCAGGATGAGTCGAGTTGGGTAATTTCGGCTCATTTCGAATTTGTGTCATTTTTGAGTCAACTATTATCAAGTTTTTATGCATAATCATAATCAGTGTGCAACTAAACTTTCAGGTCGGGTTATATTCGGTCGAGTCAATTCAGATTTGGATCAAGCTCGGGTGTCGGGTAGGGTCATACGGACTATGGCAATTTTGCAAGGTCTCTCCTAGCGGTCGAGACAAAATATTTTGGATGATGTGTTATGAGTTGAATATAGAGTATTTATTTGCATTTATGTTGTGATGAAGCTAGGGGCGAGTATTCTGATTCGACTTATAGAGGGTGGGTTATTAGCTACGAGCCCACGAATGCTTAAGGTTAATATCAGGTTTGAGTTCATTTTCAGGCATTGTTGAGCTGGGTCATTATTATGTGCCAAACCGACTAGGGGATTATCATCATATTTTTTAATCGTATCGTTTTAAGTTTCGATCGATAATCTCTTATTGAAGTTATTCTTAAGTGTATTTCCTTTAGATTATGTAAAAACAATTTCAAAAAAGTGTGAATGCTATTGTATTAGAATAATTACGAAACTAATACAATATTGTTCATTCATTAGATTGAGTCAATACCAAGTCATGGGTCTCTCATATTAGGTATAAGACAAATACATTGCTTATGTGTATCCGCTTAATCTTCGTGTTAGGTCATTTCGAGATCTTTCATATAGAAAAACTAGTTGCAATAAAGATCAATAATATCTTTTTGTTCTAATAGACTAATCTTTATTTACACAATTTCGTGTAATATCAAGCGTTCACAATTTATAGCACCCTATAAATCACAAATGCTAATGCAAAATAATCTTATATTTTGTATATAAAATAGATATTCAGCCTCCTCGATTTGTGACCTCCTTCTCCAAGACCAAATACAAGATAATTCACTCAAAAAACTAAATACAGGTTATAAACATGGTGGATGGCTCTAAGACCAGATACAGCTCATTCATTTCACAGTGTGTTTGGACACCACGGAACCGAGGAAATGGAGGGAAGAGGGGTAGACTACGCAAAATTTCCCTCCAAAACCTTGTAATTGCTCGAGGAATCTACTTATAACAAGGATCCCTCCCTCATTCTCTGCCCAAATTCCGGTATCCCTGAAAATGTGTATAACGATAGAGATAGAATGTGTATAACTTGGTCCTCCATTTACGAAACTAATGTACGCTGTACAAGAAGCTTCTTTGAGGCTTTACTCAAGTATAATCTAACAAAGTGTTTGTGGTCTTAAACTAATTCTCTCATCCACCTAAAGTAATGTAAGAAAAAGAGTCAGCTGTAAATCCAGTTTAGAACTGTGAAGATGTGGACGGCCGAGGATCTCTGTTCTCCAAGATGACTCTTGAAGGTGGTCCAAATAAGCTTAATACCACCTGCAAGCATGGTTGCCACAGTTATTCAAGAGCCAAGGGTGACACTAAATTTGCCGCGAATTGAAAGCCTATCTTAATGAACTTTGTTTAGACTCTAGAGAGTCTTTCTTTTCAACGGCATGGACCATCCTATCATGTACAGGCATATATACTGATTTCATCATCCTATCATGGTCGTCTTTAAGATTACGACTGAGTGATGCATCATTTTAGCAGTATGCAAATGTACTAAGGACAGAGTGACAGACATGAAACAGTGAACCCGGATGCACAGCAATGAAACGACCTGAACTGACCTATAGTGTGAGTGCAAATAATTTTCAAATACATTATCATATGTTACTGGACTACTGTTACATACATCCAACCCCCTAGTGCCACCATTTGCTGGAGCCTTTGAGACACTTAACGCAATGTTTTATTACTTTTCCAAGAGTTAACAGCAGATGTACTCCATAAGACAGTAAAAATACAGCAGGGAATATCTACTAGCGGCACGAGTTGGGCAAAATTGAGTCACTTACAGGTAAAAATATAAGACCATGCAAAAAACCGAGGAGGACTAGAGCCAGGTACATTTGGAAGTAATAGACCTGCGGAAGCAAAAATTGTTTCCATCAACAAAGCACACAACCTAAAGTCTCTATTTCTCTATCATGAAGAAATACCAATTCAGAATTAAATACCACAAAGACTTGAGATCTTGAGAAGGCCAGAACAATAACACCCACTAACTTCGTTAGCGTGATTCCACTGCAAAACAAAGGGGAACAAGATCAACTAATTTGTTCAGCTAAAATTAATGCAACTTATGGAAGTTTCTAAACACTACATAATGAACTGTGAAGCGCAGATATTATTTAACGAATATTGTTCTTTCCATCCCACAAAAAGATTGATAATGTTTCCATAGTGGTCTGTCCAAAAATTGTTTTCGGTTCATGTAGATTAGATCTATGTTACTCCATCACTTAACCTTGGTCGCGTGTCTGGCACTTGGAAGTGTCCGACATGACACAACCGTCACTTAGACACTTTATTTTAGACTAAAAAAATTAAAAACTTCACGGAAAAAGCTGTATTACACATTCCGACATCGTGTCGTGTCCGACACTTGCAGTCGAGTCGAAGTAACATAAGACTAAATATGGCAATGCTCTCATTTACCCTCAATCAAAGAAGTAGGTTAGAAGAAAAGGTCAAATGTCTAGATAACAGTTCTTCCAAGTATTGAAGGGTATCTACGGTTCTCAAACTAAATATGACAACTACTCGTATATTTTTTTTTTTTCGGGATGGAGGGGTTCTTCTCAAGTTCTAAATACTCCGTATATACTTAAGATAACATCATGACTTCTTGGTGTTTTCAATATCCTGAATGCATGTACTAAAAATAAGTACATTTAGTGTGCATGAGGCAAACTGCATAAAGCATACAACAACCTTGGTCTACTGCTCAACAAATTGAATCCGACCCACGCCTCACTGGCACTACCACTCAGTATAATTTTCACCCTCATGGTGCTGAGGTTTGCAACTTTTCACAAGCGCATGGTTGTTCATCTAGCTCTATGTCTAATATATTCATGATGTCGTGTATCCCCATTCATCACACAAATTATCAATAAATGTTGACTGATCTAAAACAATATTCCTGAAACGTGTCTAGTTCCAAACAATCACCATAGTACACAAAAGAGAGTGATGCTAATCAAGAGCAGAATAATCAAACCTGAATACAGAAGCCCCCATAGTACCCAAAGCCTCTTTCATCCGTTGATCTCTACTCCCAGCACTCACCTGAAGAAAGAAATGTCCAAAGTGGTTAGTAGAAAGTTTACCGTACTGATGAAGAAACCACCATATGAACTGAAATGAAAACGATACCAACCATGAAAGCATGAGTTATATGTACACAAAATTCAACAGCAATTCCAACAGACATAACAAGGTTAACGACAGACACTGCATTCAGCTGGATACCAAGAATTGCCATGACCCCCTGCAATGAATCACCATGTAACAATTTGAAAACAGTGAGCATTTATAGTAATGTTAGTCATGACTCATAAGTAAGTACTCATGAAGTTCATATACGGGCACAACGAAAGGACTAGATATGCTGACAGAAAATTTACCAACAAATCCAGCACTATCATTGTTATCACAAGTAAGATAATCAACGAGCTCCATATGCTGAAGTCATCAGAAAATGAGAGATAAATAATCAGAATCATCTTATAGCAAACCAGTCAAGATTTTAGTAGGATGCCAGATTACAACATCAAGAAAATTTAACAAATTTCACTAGAGATGCAAACCTCCATGTAATAACAAGGCACACGATGAACACAGCCCCTGAGAAAAAAAGTAGAGGTCAGAAGAGAGCTTAAATAAATTAGATATAATTAATCCTACTATTATTTAACCGAGACTAATGATTTGAGAAAATCCTAGTCTCTCAGAGATGTACCCAGAATAATCAGACATAGACAAGAATAGTCACGCAATGTTCCTAAATGATTAAGCTATAAACTATACCATAATCCAGACCTACTTAAGTAGTAGCCATTTCTACAAGCACAGTGCCACAATGGCAGCCTTAATGGCTGAAAGAGCTGACTTTACGACTCGATGATCTTTCAATTAAAGAAATTTTAAAAAGGAAAAATCGTATTGCTGGCCTGGGCTTTGGAAATTAAACTCATTCCACGATAATTGCCTCAATATAGTATAGAAGGTTGACCTTCTCCCCATGTTGATGATCTCAAATCAACAGTGATGACATAGTTCCTTCACACCTTTCAACTTCTTTCGCTCGTGTTTCAAAAAGGTTCAAAAAACTAGGAAATCTTATAAAACCACTCAAAAGGAAGCCTCGGATGTGCCATCCACGTAAAAACAGATACATTAATGAATGTCAATACAGTAGATAATTATTTTCTTAGACTACTGTGAGTAATCTTATACACAAAACAGAGAGAGGACAAATTCAGATTTGGGTAAAGCACATGGCTCCAACTATTTGATAGCTTTCAGAGGCAATAAAAACTATGAAACTCTCTTTCAATTCAAGTGCACCACCAAATAGTCAAAAGAACAATCTTCCAAACATCGCCAATGACCAAGTCACCATAATCCAACAATCGCCAATGACCAAGTCACCATAATCCAAACATCGCCAATGACCAACTCACCATTTGGGTCGCTTGACACTTTTAGCATGGGGTCGCCAAAATCACAAAGACAATCAAAATTCAAAACTAGACTCAAACGACTGATCTTAAGGGATACAGAAGCAAGTTGTGACTTGTGAGCCTGTGATAAACAGCGCATTTTTAGTGTCATTGGGTCAGGTATACTAACACGATTGGAAATTATCGCAGCGATCGAGGCCAATACAGCAAGTCAATGCCAAGGCCATGTACCATTTGGTTCACTTAACAAATTTGGCCTACATTCTCACTGAAACGAGGAGCAATAAAGCTTCCAACTTTTTTATTCAAAAAATCAGATGACCAAGAGACTAATATCAGTTCAATCATTTCAAGGATAGATCACATTATTACTGTTTCTCTGTAAGAAAATATTAGCGAGCAAAAAGAACACAATACTAACCGATAGCAATAGCAAGATTGATCAAGGCTGTTTTCCAAATATCCAGGTATTGCTCAAAAAACATGTAAAAAACTGAATAGGGAAACACTTCCATCTGCATAGAGAAAAAAAAAGTTGAAGAAAAACCCCAATGTTCATCCGAGATTGATGCACTTGTAACACAGTTGATATGCGACTACAAGTAATTGAAGAACTTCAGTATTGTATCCAGTTATATAATACATATCAGAATACATCCCCAGTCCCAGCCTTAAAACCCACTTCTGAAAGAAAAATTATCAGCTCAAGTGGTGTAAGAGGGTATGTATGGCAGCAAATAGACCATTTTCAACAGTTATTTTATTAAAAAGACGTGATGGCGAACTGCTATTTCATCGAACACGAGGGTTTTACAAGCTTATTTGAGTTTTTTACTTGTATCCCAAAGCAATCCCAATAATTTACTTTGGCTCCGTCCTAAATGAATGGAGTACCAATTAGTAAAAATCAAAACCAGGGTACTTTCACTGAGCTTGTAAAACTAAAGCCCAAAAGATGTTACCTGTAAAGATTTGGAAACCCTGGACGTAAATTCTCGAGCAGCTTTCAATGAATTGATGAAGTCAGACTGCCAAGTTTTTCAATAACGTGAGATTTTATGAGATTCTAGTTAAGCGCTGAAGGTCAAACATACTTATCACGTGAAAGAATTTTCATACTTGCTTGTTGAGAGGAGTATGGTAAGTTCGGAACTCTGATGCTCGAATTACTCCATTTTCATAACCTGCCAAAGATAGCATTAGACAACACTAAAAATGTAAAACTGTCAGATGTCGATCAACAATTGGTAATTATTTTTCCTTTTTAAAAATTTCCGGGTAACTCAATTCCATTTTAACTGATGGATAATTCTGCTGGTTGTTGATTCCATTATTGAAGAAACTTTACTTTAGAAAATTCAACTATCACTCTAAGAGGGGTGAACGGCCTTCCAACATCATTTCAGTGAATACAAAATCTCAAACAGTCAAGCAAGACCTTCTTGATGCGTTTTATAATTACGAGCAATTGTAAATATTTGCTGTCACCCAACCTGTCAGATCCACACTATTTGTGTAAGCACCATGTCCTCCTTTTGCACAATCCGCAGAAGGTAGAGCATCAAGGAACCAAGGAAGCTTAACTTTGAATTGTGCGGTAGTAGGACGATCATTAATTAATTCTGAGTGGAGAAAGCACTGCATGTCACCAGAATTTGAAGTGTCAACGAGCAAGAAAATTTCCATATAGAAATATCGATTAAAAAAAGCTGAAATAAAAGTTAGAAGAAAGTACCGTGGTACAGTCTTTGCACAATTCACTAGCACCACATGTAACTTGATCTGGTGCACAGCAAGGAGGCTGCATAAGATTTGAATAGCTTAAGGAAGTCATTTTCCACAACCATTACCAACAGTTATACAAGAAAAGAATTGTGTAGAAGATATATCCTAATAAACTTTTGCTATATATTGTTTATAGGATGCACATTTTGCTTGATTAATGATCTCTGTAACAGTAGTAGCTACTGACCTGGTCATCAGGTGGGCAGTAACTTCCATTTGCAAACTTCCGGCAGCAGCCAAAAGCTTCAGGAGATACCCACACTAGATAATCATCAATCCAGGAAGCAGCTGGTTTAGCTATGTAGCTTGATTCTGGAACAAGAGATGCTTTAATTATCTGCACAAAAGATAAACTCCATTCATTAGCAATTAATTAGGTTAAAGAAGTATTTCGAAATGTGTGAAACTACGCAATAAAGTTAAGTCTAGTCTTAAGCGACAAACAGCACTATGGAAAACTTAATACAGGAATGAACAGGAAGGATATGACAAGTAAAGGCAATAAAACACTTTGGCAAGGCAATGGATATTTACCTCATTAACAAGAGAATTTTCGTCACAATGGCTGATAGAGCATAACTGATTTGCTTGCCTCGACTCTGAGCTGAAGAAAGATGAAAATTCTGAATGAACTTGAACTTAAAAGCTGTAGAGCGTTTTTTTATTGGATTTCCCTGTTATAATCTTGTGGTGAATTACGTGGTATTACAAGTAGCCAAAACTCCCATACAAAACCAGAAGAATCAGAGACCAGAATAGATGGTACCTATAATTAAAATCCTTTACTACAAAATACACTGGTGGCCCAATCCTGAGGAAGTCTGAGAGGTTTTGAAAATATCCCTGATATAATAAGGACATGCATCAGACACTTGAAAACTTACAGACCTATAGCAACTAGCAAGTTCCACAAGAAAAGAGTGTTAAAATTAGACCTGAAGATAGGAGTTCTTTGGAAGAACAATTTGCTGCTCCAGTCCAGGTTCAATTCTGGTGGACAATGTCTGGCAACATCAAAATTCCAGCTAATTAGATGTATATCTCTAATATATCAAACTAGTGCAACAAAAATCACACAAGATAAGCTAGAATGACTTACGACACTGGCCAATGCGAGACCAAGGAAAACAGAAACAACTACTACTTT
Source organism: Heliosperma pusillum (assembly GCA_022085475.1). NCBI lineage: Eukaryota > Viridiplantae > Streptophyta > Magnoliopsida > Caryophyllales > Caryophyllaceae > Heliosperma > Heliosperma pusillum. The sequence goes on from JAIUZE010000720.1 coordinate 210,724, forward strand.
TACTGCCCATAAACTAAGAATGCGTGCATGGACCTCCTGCAAATAAAAATGCCAAAAAATTTGTGACTGCTATGACATAATATTCCAGTTGCCATAGATAAAAAACCATCACAATGCGGTATTGCAGCCATTACTAGTCTCATTATTAGAAATATTCATCATAATGGAAGTTGAAAATACCTTCATATAATAAGCTAACAGACCGCGTTTTCTATTACCAATACCTGCAGGCACACAAACTTGAATTTATATATAGAGATTTAGCTGCTGGCATAAAGCCCTTGGTTTAAATTCAATTAAGCAGCATTGAGAAAACTAAGATTTGAGTTTAATTTGAGTGTAAAATCCATTTACCAGAATTTGTGTCATCTAAGGAGGTGGTCTTCACGCAAGGAATACAATCAATTCTGTGATCTTCAGCCCTCCGAAAGTCAAATACTATGAGTGCAACAAAAGCAGTAACTTGTAAAAGGAAATCCAGTAGAACTGCAAGGGCTGTCAGGAAATAAAACAGGGGAAAAAGCTAAGTTGAAGAAGCTAACTACTTCGTATATATGTAATTTAAGGGACGTCCTTGTATGATTTTGAAAGCTCGAGAGACAGAAGTAAGAACCTGCAAACATAGAGAACACACGAACAGCTGGCATAGGGATAAATGTTCCAACTGTGAATGCTAATACCTCAGATATACTGGCAAGAGAAATAGATGGTCCAACTTCCACTAGTGCGTTACTTACGCGATCCTCCAAGGATAAATCCTGTGGTTGCCTCTTAACAGCATGAACCAGGATGCACATATTATCAACTCCAACCTGAAGCAGTTTAGAAATGACTTCAATGGAGGAAGCAAACAGTTAACTGAGAAATTACAGTATGGTAGATCTTTTTTCGTGTAAAACTGAACGCACTACTAGAGCAACACATGTGCCAACATTAAAGAGATTTTAAATATTCACTGAACTTCAATTTGATATCCACCTTTCTATCTCGAATACAGGATTCATTGAATTTCATCAGGCAAGTCACCATAATCCCCAGACATTAGATTCTCATAAACGCGTACTATGCTTATGCACAAAAATGGTAGTGTCATGTGCAATGCAGTTACTTGACATGAACACCTGTTTTAGAATTAGTGCATAAATTAGAAGATCAAGAAACTTTGTTAAATACTTCGTATGTGTCAGCGTCTTCAAAAATAATGAACCCACCTAATCTGGATGCAGTTACTTAACTAACAGAGTTATAGATAAGCTTGACTAGGGCAAAAGACCAGTTGTGCAATGTGGATAGGTACATATGTAATTAGAGAGTCCCACATCGTAAGATTGAGGTGGGTCATGGATGGTTCTAATTAAACAGCCAAGACACCTAGTAGGCTACTAACTAATACTTGCTATTGGGACAGAGCCTCACTCACTTGTGTATTGGGCATGCTCCTTGCCGTCTTATCTACCATGTTGTCTCATAGGCACAGCCAATGGTTTGACTTATGCTTGAGGGCGCTATGCACTGAAGATGGGTAGTATGACAGTTTGGGCTGTTGGAAGTACGTTAAGAATGCACAATGGTCAATTTGGATAAAGCGCACTGCATAGCACAAGGTGGTCATCAGGAAAAAGACCAGCATGGACACCTTTGTAAGAGGGTAAGCAAACACTTCGCAGTATGCTGAAAGAGTGGCTCGTCACCCCTTGATGATGATGCACAAGTAGAGCGATAACTTTTTATTAAATAATGTGGTGGGTGGTGGGTGGTGGGTGGTGGGTTTTAAAGTCTATAGGGTTATTCCTCAAACAGCCAATTGGAAATAGGATATAATAACCTCACTAAACTTGTACAATGGGTCATCTTCTAAGATTTTAAGGTACATAAATCTTTATACAAACTCATTTAGTCATCACGATACAGTCTTAACCAAGGCTTTGTAATACAGGAAATCAAGATTTTAAAGATGTGAACATCTGACTATAAGCACATAGTCCACATAAAGGTCGCATATCCAAAATTTCGATATATATATGTATGAAAGTCTGAAAGAGAAGAAATGGAACTTACAGCCAAAACAAGAAAAGGGATGACTTCCATTATGATTAGTGTAGACTTCACTCCAAGAGCACTAAATAATCCAACAGATCCAAGCACAGACAGCATGACCAACATAACTCCAGAAAGTCCAAGAAGTACCTGATGTTCAACCAGGTATCCCAATTCATTAAAGCAGGAAAATAAATGCTGAAGATCAATTTTTAGCCTAAGAGCAGCTAAGTTTCAGACAGCTATATGGTCCATCAAATGAACTTATATACACCATATGGTGTATTGAAGGAAACCAATAAAGCATATTTATAAGCTATGTTACTCGGACTCGTTTAGAAGTATCCGACACGGGTGCGTGTCCAAGTGTCGGGCTCCACTATATTTATGAAAAATATGCATATTTTGGTTTAAAATGAAGTGTCCAAGTGTCATACCCATGTCCGAGTGTCGAGTGTCGGACACGGGTACGCAAGGAAATTAGAAGAGTCGGAGTAACATAGTTGAAAAGAGACACACGCCGAAAACCTTCTATAGTAAATGAGTTATAGAAAAGTACGAAGTAGCTCTTTATAATAATTCAAATTTATGAAATGCATGATGTAATTGCAATGTTTTAGGGTTTCTTATGTAGAACTTGTCAGTTAGTCACATGATGATCGTGTGGAGTGAATTTAGAGGCAGATCTAGAAAACCCGGTCAGCTTACAAAATACAGTACGTAGTAATAGAGCCCTCGCAATTCTCAAACGCATTGGAGATAACATTAAAATATTGTGGATAGATCACAAAGCTGTCTGTAATGGAACAAGCAGTACCCGTAAGATAATTCTGTAATTGAGAATTGAAATTCTAGATTATCAATTGCTATGTATGTTGGTACACGCTTGCCCCTATGAAGATAACATAAATCAACGAAGTAACAAACAGCGCAAATGAAACATACCTTTGATGAAATGAAGATGGATGACAGATGGGGCATGTCACCTAGTGCAAGTGATATATAAGCAAACATCACCAGATAACTTACCTGAGATACAAGGGAAAAAAAACAAAAAACAAAAGTGGGATCAATAAGAAGGTGCCATAGCAGGTACCTTCTTCAAAAAACTATGTGGCCCTTGTCAGAGGACCTAAACCTAATTCCAAGGTTAAATCAGTTACCACTATAGTCATAACATCTGCAGTGCTCTCTCTTTTAAGTTCCTCTTCAATTGAGCTTTCCGATGAAAATGAAAGCGTCAAATTTTTTGTTTGAACCATTGCCACCAGCTCATCCTGAAACAAAGAGGCGTCACCAACTAAAAAGAAGAAAAATACGAAAATAAAATACATGGAAGCATTGGAAATATGTTGTTATACGAAGTTTGTACTTTGTAGTAGTATGTACAGAACTATAACTACTAGCCACAAGTAACACACAGCCAGCTACAAGGACATCAAATAATTTGAAACATGTAAGATGGAAGTTTAAGGGAAGAAAAAATAAGTTATTCAAGTAGCCTACTAAGTACTCAAAGTAAATTCAGATTCCACAAGTCACAGAAATTGGGAGAAAAACAACTCATCTACTACACAAGACAGCCACTTGACTCCACAAAGTAAAGAAAAGAAAAGCAAAAAGAACCATACAAGACATTAATGCAGACACGGCATACAAGTGAATTCTTTTCTCGAACCCAGCCTACCGAACACTCGACACTCTATTGGGCCTATTCCTCTACATCCCTCGCCTCATGGTGCATCACTTAGTCTCTGTCTCACATGGCCAAACCAACTTAGACAGTTCTTTCCTGTCTTATCTTGTATAAATGTGACTCCTACTCCCCATATCACCTCATTCCGTAAACAAAACTGGTCACTTCTTGTATGACCACACAACCACCACAGCTTGCACATCATTCAACACCACTGCTAGATAGCAGTTTATGTCTAATTGGAAGTAACACTTTCAATAATCCAAAAAAGTATGAGCGATCCCAATGTGTACCCTTCTACTCGTAAAAATATGTTTATTCCTCTGGCAATAGTGCCGAGAGATGCATAAAGATTTCTATATTCTAATTAGAGCTCCTCCATATTCTTCCCATAGAGCCTAAACCTCATAAGAAGATTGTTCCAACTTAGTGTTGCAAGTTGGAATAGAAACTGCTAACATAACTATTCCAATTTTTTTTTTCCATCTTTGAGGTCAGCAGTGTTTAGTCTGTTTATGAGCTCCATGGTTAATTGCATCATGCTGAAATGTTTTACATGACAAGGTCTAATTATCAAAACCGTCTCAAAGTGTTGTTTTTTCTTAGGGATTCACTCAGCCGATTATACATACCATCTAAGGCTCTCAAGTCTAAACACGCATGTCCAATTTTACTAATCACCAGACAGTCCCATCAGCCTCGAAGCCGACTATCAGTCCTCAATATCAAAACAACATCTTGCATTCTCACTTGCTATGCATCATTTTTCATATGTATCGTCAACCTCAGATAAAGATTTTTAGACTGACGAAAGATGAACACCACCAACCTTTGCTAGTTCAATGAATGCCTTCTCCCAGGAGACTGCTTTTTTTGTTTCATTGCTTTCTTTATCAATTGCATTGGTCACTGGATAGGTTATTATAAAAGCGGTAGCCTGCAATAAAATTAGACACCATTACCACTTACCAGCCATTTGGCATGCAACCTAATCAACAAGCAGTGAAAGACATACCTCGGAGTAATTGTTTCCTGAATAACCACCCAGGGCAGTGCTGGGATCAAGTGGGGCTTTGAATGCACTTAAACATGACTCTGTAGAAGTATAATGCTACGAAAGCAAAAAATATCCAAAAAAATGGTGTCAGCTAACAGGTACAGTTTGAATTATAAATGTTTACGACGCTGTCATATAAGAATGAGTAATCTAATATATCTCCTCAAGCTGTTAAAAATGGCAATCATAATCCTTTATTAAGTTATCAGCTATGTATCTGAAGTTTAGAAGTCCAAATGCTAAAAAGAACCAATCTCATTATTATTAATCACGGCAGAAGATCAGGGAATATATATTAGTACACAATGACCCCAACCAAGTTTGAAATCCTAGATCAACCAAATGAGACTGGGATAATAATGATGAAAGGTGGTCATCAATTAGGTGAGTACGCTGAGAGGCTACATAGGGCTCCAAACCTAAAGGGACCAAACATGGAAAGAGTCACAATAGTAATCCAGTCTCGAATCTAAGATTTCACTAATACGGGGTTTTAGTTAGTGTGGAAAATTTTATGACGCTGTTGAAACATTGTATTATTACTACTAATATAGACTCCGTATTTGACTAAAAAAGAGTTGGGGAGTCCAAAAATTGAAAAAAAATGAAAAAAGCCAGGAATTTTTTTTTTGGACTCCTGAATCTTTATACACAAAGAGACGTACCGTGCACCAAAAATGGTAAATAAAAGAGTAACTGTTAATAAAACACTCTTTTCTTATGTAATCTTTTTCATTGGCAATTAATGAATTATTAGATTGTATAACTAATTTTCTCCGTAACAAGTTGGCAATAGAATTGATATTATAATCTTCAGAGATGTTAATGTCATATAATACACGAACTTTCTTGTGGAACAGGCCTCAATATCAGTAGAAATGGCACTGACTAGATCCAATACTACCCATAGGTTCAAGTGCGCAACATAAGTCTCTCATAAAGAATATCTCAACTTTAAGAGGAAAAGCTAAGCAAGTATAAACCTAGTACATGGGCATTGTAGTAAGGATCTACAAGTGTAAGAGGGATGACGGACCTGAAAACAGTAATCCACATGATCTAATCCACCAAAGTTGTCGAAATTGGCAGGGTCCATTTTGAAATACTGGCAAAAAGGAAGATATTAGAGCAAAGAGGAATTACTGCATAAGTAATTTTAAAATGCTGATACATAAATGATGATGAGACTAGACATCAAACATAAATGAATCGCAGTCATAATATCAGCAAGAATCAAAGTAGAACTAGCCTATATATCCATGACACACCAGACCCCTTTGTCATAATTTACCAGAAGAACGAATTAATGACAAACCAGACATCAGTGACATCAGAAAACTTGGCATATTGAAACTATATGAGACAACTAGCAGTTTTTGAAAATACATCAAACTCGACTTATAATCCAATGGACTTAACCATTATAGAGGATGAATTACTTTATGCTCCCATAGGCGGTGAAAGAACATATTCTTTTGATAGAAAAAAAGAAAATATTATTATTTATTATTCCAGTAAAAGAGAAACAGAGAACAAAGAAACACCGCCTCGTCGCATACAGTTAAATTAATTCAGATTTTGTTGAATAACTTATTGGGATTCTCTAAGAAGCACACAATGTTTTGTCCAAGAAAGAAGCTAAACTCTTCCCCATATAGTCCCTGAAAGAATGTCTACTCCCTGAAAATATAAGGGTATTATTACACTTCAGCACAATATAAGCTAGCACATCACACATCGATAATTGTTTCCCACTTTTGTACTGCAGGCCTAGAAAACTTATGCTAAGAAAATCTATGATTGAACATGAACACACCCATTTTTTTTCACAAATACCAATCAACCTCAACCACAAATTATCAGTAACATCGTAAAAGAGGAAAAACTGAAAAACCATTCCCAGTCTAACAATCATTCCAGCATGACGCACAGTGGGACTAAGAGCAGTACCAAGCCTGCAGCCCTGAAGATTCTCACAAGTGTTTTATTCTACATAGAACAATGCCATGTCCCAGCAAAAGCCCCTTAATTTCAACAGAACTTTACGAATTTAGTGTCGATAACGAAAAGGTATTATCATACTTACCTGGAGAATACTCTGTGTGGCACAATCTTGGCCGAGTGGCTTAAAGCAAATGTCCGTTAGAGATACCATTGAGCCCGAAAAGTTTGACCGAATCCCATCAACCTATCATGAGGACATTATAAGAGGATGACCAACAGTGGCAAGCAGTAAAACAAAACAACCATGAAGTGTTACACAAACGATATCCTAGAAGTAAGAGAGCAGCAGTAATGCTTACCTTTTTCTGTATTTCAAAAAGTAATTTTATATTTTCCTCTGTCAAGATAGTTGGCGATTTCCCTTCGCCTTTGTTAGGAACGGTTGCTATCATAAGCTGCAAAAGAAACAATTGAGTCTTGCTTTCATTTAGATACGGCAAGTTGACAACAACAAAGCCTTAGCCCTAAAAGAATTTAAATTTGGCTAAGATTAGGAGCGTCAGGTTAAGGAATCTCGGAATAGGAAAAAGTTACAGAGGAGATAAAGTAGCAGATGAAGAATACACTGAGCCATACATCTTACGTCAGGCCTATACCCCTAGAAACCCACAGTAAAGCAGAACAGAAATGAACCAAGATATATAATCCACAGGGCCTCATGATCAGTATCTCCATAAGAAATACAGAAACCGCAATATATAGTTATCAATAAACTCCATTATTCACATAAACTTCCTCACTGCAGTTTTACTAGAGATCTAAAATATTTGGTTTAAATATTGAAAAACCAGTAGGACAACAAAGCCTTCAAAATCCCAGGATGGTAAGGCAGGTAAGCAACTATTCTGAAAAGAAATGTAACCTGTTCAACTCTGTAGAATGGTGCAAGATGGCTATCGAAGAACTCTTTCTCTTTCGCAGCCCTGCTCCCAGGCCCAACCCAAAGCTGAAATGAACATAAGATTTCAACATCATAAAGTGGCAAACTTTAACCAACATTCTAAACAAGACGCTCACATTTAAACAATTTGCTGATTTGAGTACAGAAGTCAGATGATATGAAGCAGACAGTAGTTGCTTCTAAAAATGCCAAGGATTCCTTGTACCTAGACTTGTCCTACGGGTCAGGCGGACGGATCGGACATTTTGGCTTCGGGTAAAATATGGGTTGGGTCTATTTCGATTTTGTAAAATACGGGTTTCAGGACGGGTTTCGGGTCATAAAGGGGGTTGATTAACACCTTTTTACAAACGTTAATTTTTCTTTAATTTTAATTATAAACATATAATTAAATATTAACTTTTATAATAATCTAGTTTAATACATGAGATTAGTAAGATTAAACATTTTTTGCTTAATATATTCAATATCGCAGCGTTATACAAACTACTAAGTACTATACTTGATCGAACAATGGTTACACGTACGTAAAAAGCAGTGATTGTATTTACATGGTAATCATTTGCATAATTAATCATTAGGTTAAACTAGAGCAGCTGGCAAGTCTGACCCAACCCGAGTGACCCGACCCGAAACCTGAGCAAAACCGACCCAACCCAACCCGAGAATACTGTAACCCGAAACCGACCCGACCCGACCCACCTGATGACGACTTGTAACCCGTTGACGACCCGAAGATCAGACCCAGACCCGACCCGACCGACATTGACCCGACCCGATATTGACCCGATTAAATTGACGCCCTGACAATTATTAACCTTAATAATGATCAAAATGAAAGTGATTTATTGTTTAAATTGATATGTTTGACTTAATAATGAAGTAATTAAACCAAAGAATAATTTAAAACTAGATTTAATGGAAAAATATTGAAGTATTGCGATAAAATAACCCGACCCGATTACGACCCGACCCAAACCCGACCCGACCCGATGTGTCATTTGACCCGAAAATGACCCGACCCGATAACGGCCCGAACCCGACTCGACTCGAAAGGGCAGTCTGACCCGATACGACCCAAACCCGATATGACCCGACCCAAACCCGACCGACTGGCCCGATTGCCACCTCTAGGTTAAACTATGCTTTAAAATACATAATTGCTCTTTCATGGACAAAATTTACTCTTTCGTGGACATTTTACCATAATTTTTCCTTATCTTACCCTACTACTAAACAATATCACACTTTCCTCTCCCTCTTACAATTAATCAAGTTTCACCAAATTACTCAATTATGATGATGGTTAATTTTAATATTCATCATCTAACAATTCTAACTTCAATTACGAGTATACGTTAATAATTCTAACTTCAATTAGACTTTAATTTATTTATTTCATGTTGAATAGATTTAGATTAAATTAGGATTTATAAAATTAGAATTTACTAAAATTAGGTTTAGGGGTAGATACAGTGGCAGAGTGGTGATAAGGTGGCGAAAGAGAGAGGCGGGAGGCGAGCGACGTTCGGGGTAGCCCGGCGATGAAGGGCATCGTGTAGAGAGGCGAGGGTGGTGGTAAACGCAAATCTGGATAGGTATGGAACATGGATGGGGTTGCGCATGATTGGGGAATATGGACGTCGGCGTCGACGGTGACAGGCGGTTCAGGCCGGCGGTGTTTGCTGGACTGTTTGGAGAGATGAAATTGAAAAGAGGTCAAAGAGAAAAGGACGGTGTTAAAATGAGAGGGGTATAATAGTAAATTTTGTCCATGATTGAGTAAAACATGTCCATGAAAGAGCATAACCCTTAAAATAAATATCAGCATATTTTGTTTCAAAATTTCAAAGTATACATTATTTATAGAAAAAATTATTAATTGCAGCCTTTTAAAAACCATTTTTTGAAAATTACAGCCTTAAATAATTTTTTTTGTAAATTACGATATTCTAATGAAAAATTACTATCAAAACATATACTCCGATGGAAAATTCATCTAAATTTGAATTTCTGACACTTAAGTTCATCTTTTATGACCAAATTACCCTTATCTTCATATAATTCCTTCTTTTATACATTTTTATGTTTATCCTATTTCATTTAGCAAACTTCTCTCTTAATTCTCTATTGATTCAACATCTTCCCTACTCAATCTCCCAATTCTCTCTTTTTTCAACATCTACCCTAATCAATGTAACTAAATTCTATTATTTCCATTACAAGTTCAAAATAATTAGTGTTCTTCATCATCTCTCTTTTATACTTAGTAGATCCATATTTTTAACAACCTCGATTCATAGTAAAAATCCCCAAAACATTGATTAAACTAAAAGGGTTTTGATCAAACACAACTAAATTACAAAACAAGAAAGGTTTCATTGAGAGACACAAAGATAGTTGAGATACATACAAGAGAGTAAAGCTACTGAAGAAGAAGAACTTACACATGGTCCTTTACATCCTATTCTTTTGGCTGATAGTTTTACCATTTAATTTCGTCTCATTATTGAACATCCAAAGATTGATTCTTTGTCCTTTCTTTCATTAATTCTTCGTGTTATTAGCTTAACTTGTGTTCATGATTAGTTTAATTATTATGAGTTTTTGTTTGATGAGTGATTTGTTGGTGTTTAATGTGGGTTGTATGGAAGTTACCCAAAGAAACTTTTTTAACCTATTTATGTTATTGTTTTTGTGTCCATTGCTTAATTTTGATAAAAAGGGAGAAATTTTGATGAATAATATCATGTTTTAATTTTGTTTTGAGAGATTTATTGGTTTATGGTAAGGAGAGGCAAAAAACCTGGGCGGAGAGGGGAGAGGCAAGAAATCTGGGTAAGTATTTCTTAAAATAAGAAAAGGGTATATTGGTCAGAGTTTAACAAAATTCACCGTATTCCTCAACTTGAAGCATTTTTAGAAGAAATGTGATATTTTGGATGTAATTTACAAAAAAATTTATGCAAGCCTGTAATTTTCAAAAAGTGGTTTTTAAAAGGATGTAATCAACAATTTTCTCTTATTTATATTAATAATTTTATATTAATTTTATTTGTTGTAAATAAAACTTGATAAGTTTACCTATTTTTGAGTCGGGTCACGGGACGGGTGGGTCTTAATCCTAAATGCGGGTTATTATTGGGTCGTGGCGCCTTCATGTTCGGTGTCTTAACTTGTACCATATCTGGACACCATTTTCTCTTCCTTGTACTACTTTTTCCAAGATGAATTTCTCTTCCTAAGTCTACTACTAAATAATGCTACTACTGAGTACTGATATCACTTGTGACTGGATATGAATATCTTAGGTTGCTGAAGCCTGAAGGGGTTCTTCTATTTGCGCAAAGGCAGCTTCAGACAAAATGGGAATCATGGGGGGAAAGGAGCAGAAGAGCTTAAGAATCAAGACTGCACAAAGAGGTACCTTTTCAGGTCGTGTCTCAACTTGAAAACGGATCAAACCTACACATAGAACAAGTACAACAGCCACGGATGAAAAGAGGACAAGAGCAGGTCTCCGGGCCGCCCACACCCCATATTTCCTGAAACAGATATCAAGAAATTAAGCAAGTATATACATCACCCACCCATAAAAGCAAAGAGAATTCTTAAATGGCAAGAAATCAGACCACAGCCTGAAGGGCTGAACCAAGTGAGAGTAAAATATACCAACCTATAGAAGTTTGACATGTACCCTTGAACAACTGAAAGTTTTGCCTCGCCGGATAGGCGTGCTTGATCGAAAAGAATCTGAAAAGTGAACATATAAAATTGATACATGCTGGAAAATAATAGATGCAAGACGTTCTTACATATAGATTAACTGGTTTGCTAGAGAACAGAGGAAAGGCATAAGCATTATGCAATATCTGAGTTTGATATGAAGATAAATTAGAACATACAATGTTCACGAATTCAATATAAAATCTTGATAAAGGACCTTGAATGAATGTACTATAGGAATAGCACTAATAGGCAACTAAAGGACTTCACTCAAACTAATGATGCTGAGGAAATTAAAAATGGATATATGAAGGAAAGTGTTACTCCTTACCCATAAAATCACTTGGTCTACTTACAGTTCATGCAACAAACGCAACAAGGATGGTCAATGGTGTAACATTCTAGAAAAGCTTGGGGTCGGAACATACCGGCAAGGGAAGGTCCCCATCTTTTGGATCACTTGAATGCATTTTATCACTGCCAGCGGTATTTGTCAGTGGCTTTGTTCTTGAATCGGGGCTCGTTTTGCTCTTCTGATGGAGAAAACCCCATCCACAAATCATGAAAACCATAACAACAAACACGACTGATACAGCAATATCACTGCATCTTGCCTGCGGCCATCACATGAAACAATATTTTAACAGAACTGCATTTGAATTTAACGTCAGAATTTCAAGGGAAGAGTACTTTCTTGTACAGTTGTTAGATGGAACAAGCAGAAATAAGCCAAAGAGTGTTTTGAGCTTTAATAACCTTTACAGAGCCCAATTTCACTAAACAAATATTGCTCTTAGTAACAGGAGGAGGAGCAGAACTGGAACAAGCCGGAGATGAAGGGCAGTCACCACAAGAACAACCCAGAGAAGTATCACTGCATGAATAAGCGGATACATTCATGGGCCTCATCCCTGACGATGCAGGTACAGTAGAGGTGAAATTTATTAAATATGGTGACCCAGGCACGTTCAGGCCCACTTGTCTTCCTATGAAAGTAAACCACCCTGCAGAGAATCAAGCAACGAGAATGCAGGCAAGGAATCAGCATGGACATTACAAGTACAGAAAAATTGTCCAGAACTTATCTAGAATAAAAGGACAGAATAACTACCACACACCAACAGATTGAGGGTAATGTTTATGAAAGGATAAAGTGTACTCAAATGAAGGTCGTTGATGAACTTAGTCTCGACAAGTATCACTATCGCCCAGATTCTCTCTCCCTACACCTTCCCCCCTCTCTTACTTACACCTCTATACTATGCACAACTTAAATGCACGAATGCATTTGAAGCATGAGATTTGCGTACCAACATACCTTTAAAATCTTTAGCACCACCAGCAACAAACTCTATGGCTCGAGTATTCATTGTACCAAACTTCACTTCCTTGCAAGAGTCGTACAACCCTTCACCAAAAGCGTCAGTTACATAAAATTCAATTCCATCCACGGTCAAATTGTTATTAACCTGAAACAGCAAAAGGATAAGGCCTTCTACTTTAAAACTACAAGCCACCAATTACACGTGCGGCTTGCAACATAGGCTACATAGCTCATGTATTTTTGACATAAGATGATAGAACTGATGCAACTTAGAAAACTAAGAGAGACTTGTGAATTTTAAAAAGGTGAGAGCCTGAAACATCCACTTTCATAATTCCATCTGCCTTTTTCATTCCCATTTCCTATGCAGGTCAATCTTCTTGACCTCAACAAGTTAATATTGAATTGAAAATTGGTGATGACACAATTATGAACAAGTTACTTTCAACAATAACGTAGTCGAAACCTTAATCATTTTGTTATTGTTTTAAGTAGGGAAGATACACCATCACATGCCTTTGTCAATGAACAAAAAGACTTTCGATGTGCTACTCTCTTTGACTGAGTTTAAGCAATAATTGAGAGAATTAACAGAAATTTCCCTCCTATCAGCACATTAGCATTTGCATGAAATGAGTTTTGAAGATGAATCTTTCGACACACCCATAACAGTATAACACAATGTGAGAGTAATGCCTTCTTGGGGATATATGTGACTGGATTTAATGTTATTGTTTAACAGATCCTGTCCTGACCTTTCCTAGTTACATTAATTCATTTTTCTTTTACGAATACAGAATAAATCGTTAATTCAGCGGTTCACAGAAATAGGCATGTTAATATGCAGGACCTGTGAATTTGGAATTGTACAAACCCTGGTAAATAACTCAAATGCTCACACACAAAATCTTAATCATCGCCAAGATTGAGAGAGAAGAAGAGCATATTCTTCACCTTTTTAATGGACGTCACATCAATGAACAAACTCTGATCGGGAGAACAGGACATTTCACAAAAGATATTTAGGAAATTCCTTAAGCAAGCTGGGCAGCCTACAAGAAAGGGAATCACCTGAATACAGAAAGGTTATAAGTATTATAATCCCTGCAATAGAGTAAAGATGACAGAGTAATGGGAATTGGTCAAGATTGCTAAAGGCGTATTCACTCAGTCATCAATCTAATGCTCCCAAAGATAAATTTCTTGTAATTCAAGGCTTCTGAAAGTTTGGTTTATTCTACAATTCGCAACTTCGTCATGTCTTAGTTTCAATAACACTAGAGACTTTGTTCTACACTGGAGCAACAATAGATTGGCAAACAATACGATTGTGACAGTCCTATCAGGATATGCCCAAGACTCCTTAAAAGCATCCATCGCAGTAATCAAACTAAGAAAATTTATTTATACAGATACAAATTCTAAGAGCCACTTTCAGAAATGCCAATATCCATAAACTGCAGCTACTTAAAAGGACCAGGATAAATATGAGAAGAATTCAGAGAGAGTAATTGAAAACATACTTGCTGGACTTGTCCACGCAATGTGTCAAACTGTTTCTCTGTACAGCAAACATCTCCAGTAATTGTGGGACATAAACTTTGAATCTTTGATGAAAACAAAGCATCGGGCTGTGATGTTTGCAAGTAAAATACGCTTGTTATAATCAGAACATGTTAGAAAAAAATAGATTATATGTCAAAACATGTTTGGGGCCCAGGAATTGCACATATATGACTGAAGCTCATGAGGCCCGTGCAGTGAACAGGGGGATCGGTTATATTAGGTTGCAAGAGAATTAAAGGGGCGTTTGGTTCGAAGGGAAGGAATGGAATGGTATGGAATGTCATACCACTAAGGATTGGATTCTATATCCCATACTTGCTTTATATTGTTTGGTTCAACCTTGAAATGAAATAGAATGTCAAAGATTATGGAATGGAGTTTGAATCTTGGGGTAAGATTTGGGTATGGGATTAGAGGGGGTTGGAATGGATTTAGAATCCATGAGGATTCTAACTCCATTCCAAAATGCTCCAACCAAACACTAGAATGGAGCAAATCCATTCCATTCCATTCCAACTTCCCCAACCAAACACCCCCTAACAGAGCTGAGTAATAGAATACGCATGATTAGGCTATGTGTTAGCACAAAACGGTCTCTAATACCTTCACAGCAGGGGTGTTCAAAGGGCAATTCAAAATTTTCCCGTCACTTCTTGCACCACATATGTCATACATTGCACAAACACCCGGTGCATGCCTCGCCCTATTCATCACAAAGATTTGTTAAAAGTTCCATTTGTCAGTTTCATACTAAACAGGAGCAGTAAGCAGAAAACATGTATTTAATTGTGTATTACGAGAGCTAAATGCCTAAAACAATAATTTTATTCCTCGCACTTTAAGATGAACCCTAAGACGGGAACACCAACGTACAAGTGCTAGTTATATTTTCAGGAAAAAAAAAGAGTTAAGGGAGTCATCATCACTTTGCAACGGCCAGTTATAAAAAATGGTTCAGTCTGGAGATGAGTTATAGGTTTCCTGCTAGAGACGTTTGCCATTAACCCACACTAACCACTGAGGCAGGAGAAGAAAAAAACAATGAATTCAACATTGATCATATTAATAGACAGCCCGATGGAGAAGTAACTCCCAGTCAACCACTGTCACTAAAAGACGAGTTGCACATCTCAAAAGGTAGCGCAGCTCAGGAAGAGTGGAAGACTCGAGTAGTTAAGTGGATTTTGATTTTCCTTTGGCGAACAGACAGCAAATATCTGAGTCTCAACTTAGAGACAAAAGGTAAATAAATTTAGACCAAGACCCCAATTGATAACTTGCAATCACGCAGAGATATTGATCTCATATTCAATGCACACTACTACATAATATATATCCATGCTAAAGAGCGTTTATGGAATTAAATTGATTTTACCTAGTTGTGTCATTGGAAGCAGGTGCATCTTGCCCGATTGTAAATCCTATGAGTACCACCTGCACAATCTAAACTAAAAGCGTTGAGTTTGATAATTTACGTTTCTTTTTATTAGTTAATCGCACATTAAGATTACGATTCAAAAGGGACAGCAGTCAATTAATTTAATAAGGCCAACCCCATGCCACATTTTCTTCCAAGGCCTCGTTATCAGAAGTAAACTGCACTTAATCACATACTCCATATTTGTGAAAAGTCCGCGTCACCTTAAAGACTAAGGTTTTCAATACCAAGATTGGCTTCCAAAACGCCCACTAACGTGATTGTTTGGACAACAAATTAACAACGCCAATGGTAGTGTCGAAAGACAAATTTGGTGTGTTATTACTTATTAGTGTGAATATTCCTTTTTCTAGAGATAGTTACATAAACTTAATCTTCCACAATAAAGTTCACCTCTAATCTCCTCGACATAAAATTCACTCAAATAAGAGCCATAATAATATTAACAGCAGTCCTCCATAGTCCATAGCACATAAGAAAATCGTTATTACACCTCATTTTTTAATTTTACCTACAAAATGCAATTTTTTTGACAACTGTAAAATTTTAGTCTACACATGCATCGCCTGCTTAGCTAAGTTGTGAGCTACTCCGTATTTTATTTAAGCTACGAGGAATAAACCTTAATAAAGGACGATGAAAACCCTTTAAAAGCCCAACAAAATTAGTGTAAAAATTGACAGTTCTCAAAAGTACCCGGAAACAGCTTAAAACTAATCAGCCCGTCTTTCTTGTGACTGTCACAAGTTTGTGATCTCTCACGAATGAGAATTTGTGTAAATTAATTACTCTAAATAAAAAAGCTGAAATTGAAATGAATGATTTCATTAATAGTACATCATGATCATGAATAATGATTACACATATCAGCCCACGCCAAAAAATAATTACTCCATATTATTATCATCATGACAACCGAACTTATTCACCTTTTTTCTTTTTTGAAATTTTAAAAAACACAAATTCTTATTTCAGACGGACTAATTCCGTCTGAAAAATAAGACGGGATTATGTTGCCACTTTTTGATAAAATGTAACCACAGCTTATATCAACTTGTTTTCAATAGTGGTTACATCTAACTGTAAAGTGGTTACAAAATCCCGTCTTATTGCTTCAGACCAAAATGGTCCGTCTGAACCAAGACAACTGTTTAAAAAATTACAAAAAGCTCAAACTTTCTCCAAAAAAAAGTGTGCACACCATAAAAACAAATTTTAAAAGTTATCAAAATCCCAATAATTTCCATTAAACAACAGTTGCAGCATGTTAACAATACAAAGTACACAAATTCTAGAATAAGACGGTCCATTTTATAAAAATAAAAAAAAAGGTTTATGCATTCACGGTTAATAAATAAGTTGTCCTCTCATTTAATGGGACCCTTTCAAAGTGTAAGACCGTCTCACACCAGAATTACTTAGTAAAGTAACTATACTGCATAGTCACATTAATAATGTAACTATAAAGATCTTCTCTTTCGAATTTTCTCTCAAACCGTTTCGTCTCAAATACAAATCGATTTGTAAGTATACAGCTTTGGAAAAGGGCAATGATAACGTCACTATTGTTTTTAGTAATGTCACTCAGTTTGTAAGAGAGTAAATAGTAAGATATTCATACTTAATTTGTAATTAGCTTGTATTTGAGTCTCATTAGTAAGAACGGAAGTGGCGTTATTGTTGTCGAAAAAACTGTACAGAGGATTGCTCATTTCATGATTACAAAAACAGCATTACATGAGAATTAGTCAATTACAATCAAATAAAATCAAATTACGCGTAAAACAAAACAAATAAATAAATAAACAGTAATTCATAAGATAATGTTGAAGGAAACCGACATAATTGGAACAATATGCAAATTCAGAAGATAACGGAAATCGAAAAAGTAAACTAAACATAATTACAAATCAAAATTGAATAATATATAATTAAGGTCAACTAAAATCAAATTACGCGTAAAATACAAAAAACAAAAAAATAGAAAAAAAAAATCAATATTTCAAATCGTAATGTTAAGGAGTCAAACGTAATTGGAATAGAGTAATTCAGTAAGTCTTGTGTGAGACCGTCTCGTGTTATAACAATATAAAATGAAATACGATAAAAGAAGAAGTATAATACCAGGAGAAGAGAGAGGATAGAGAGAGAAAACGGCAAACGGTTGGACTCCATTATCGATGTAAGATTGAAATGACAGAATGAAGGAATTAATACTACTGCATACAAATATTATACTCGTATTATATTATAATATTATTGAGAATATTAAAATAGTTTAGAATTATGTCATGGAAATGTAGGAGAGAGAAAATAGTAATATTAAATGAAATTGTGGTAATAGAAGAAAGAAGAAGAAAGAAGAAGGAGACAGGGTTGTTAATGTTATTGTTTATGTTGGGTGAAGTAGTTGTGAAAGAAATATGAGTGAAGAAAGAAAATGGTGAGACGAAGGAAAGACGGCGTCAAAACGACATTAGTTGGAGTAATTTTACTGCAATGTGTTTGTGGATATATATAGTGTGTGTACTGTGTGTGGAGTGTGGGTTGAATTTGAGGGAGAAAGGAGAATAAATGGGGGAATGTTGTGGTTTGACTAAAATACTCTTACTTTCGGTTTGACCACCCCCCTTGCATATTGTGATAGCTTGAAAGGAAATTATTTGTTTTCAACTTGTGATGGATATTTATGGAGCGTGGAACGGAGGGTGGTTTTGTCTTTTTTAAAGTAGAGGAGTGATCCGTTTGTGAATTTGAGGTTGTTTGGTTATGGTTGAAGTTGCCATTTGTGTGGAATGGCTTCTTCTTGTTAAGTGATCTATACTTGTTAGTCATTTTGTTTAGTCGGTCTTTTTGAAGACGATTCAAAAGACGGGTTGGATCTCTTTCACAAGGAGATAAATAAGAGGGCAAGTAGAAAACTAAAATAAATCCCTACTTGCGCTCATACTTGTTTTCTTGTGAGAGGTAATCTAATTCATCTTCAATGAGAATTTGTGTACTTTGTTAGAGTATTTGTTTGGTAATTAGGCTTCCAGACTCTCCGCAAATAGGATAATACTTCTAGTTGTACATTTGTACAAGAGTACTCTACAATCAACCTACAAGTATATAGGTATGGCCCTCTTTGGTATTCAGCAGATTATTATTAACAAAAACAGATTGGTTATATAGATTATGAATGACAGATTCGGTTAACAGGTTTGACTTGTATATTTCAATTAGCAGATTTAGGCCTTGTTTGGTATTCAACATATATTAGTATAAGCAGATTGGTTAAACATATTATAAATAACAGATTCGGTTAACATGTTTGACTTGTATATTTTAATTAGCAGATTTAATAGAAGTGTTTTGGAATTAGCGGATTTAAGTTAATAGATTGTTGTATCAGTGTGTAAACAGTTGACATATTGATAATGTAAGAATAGATTTGTGTTTCGTACGGAAGTACGGATGTCGATCTGAGGGAAGGTCGGTTGTTCAAATTTATCTATAAAAAGTCTACTAAAGCAATTGCAAGTCACAACTCACAAGTAAATTGGGTTTGGATTTTAAACTAAACTAAGAAACAATAAGTTAAAACGATAGAAAGCAACAATTAAAACGAAACTAAGGTAAGAAAGTCGGACTTTTTATCAATAAGAGGGAAGATTAGGACGAGTGGGTTCATATGAGTGGCATGAGTTAAGTGAAGTTGTCGGTTATAATAGTCGAAGGGTTGTCTAGTCTAGGAAAACGATCGAATTGAGGCTTTCGATCTTACAATTCCTCTTCAAACAGACTCTAACTAGCTATCGCGTTACTATATACGGTTTGCCAACCTAGCGGTTCTACGAAAAACCACGACTCTCGATCTTATGGCACTCGAAACAAGCGAAAGATTCATGCGAATTCCCATAAGCATTTCAGCAAACATGTTATAAACAAAGGTTGGAGACAAGATAATTACACAACAATTAAACCCAACAATCTTCATATTAACTCATACTTGAACCTATAATCCCCCACATACCCTAGCAAAGTTACTACTCACACATATTCAAAGAGATTTCTATTTAACTAAGGATTGCATAAGAGGATTAACATCAAATAACATTTTCTAATTAACAATGAGTAAACAACAAAGATTAAAAGGAAAGCTTAATGAAAGACAAGATAAAACGAAGACTAATTTAACAATGAGTAAACAAAGATTTAGTCACAAATCTTCGGTTACAAACCAAGTTCCAACACTAAAACAAGCTTCAAAGACTAATTTAACCAAGATTAAGCTTAAACTAAAGTAATTAAGGGAAGATTAACACTAATATATAAGAAGTTTCAGATCTAGGGTTTCGTGCCTAAAATATTACAAAGTGTGGGTATATATAGGTTCCCAAAAGAGAGGAGAGACGGGCTTTGAAAGAGCAAATGGGCTGAAGATGTCACAGGCGTGAGCTGAGGAGTCACGAGCGTAACTGGGTCGTCGCGGTCGTGAGCTGAGTGTCACGAGCGTGAGTTGCATGACAAAAACAAGCCAACTTCTGGAGCTATCTTCATGAGCGTGAGGGCATGTCACGGGAGTGACGGGTATCTCATGAGCGTGAGATTGCAGTCAAGGGCGTGACGGGTTTGGCTCGTGACTTCTTGCTTTTGTGAAGGTGTCGCGTGAGATGGAAGTCACGCTCGCGACTACGTCTTTCCTCCTTTGTTCACCCAAGTACTTCGTTGATCTTCTTCGGTATGGCTCGTCTCTGATTTGGGCGACTTTGGCACGCCAATTTAAGGCCCCCAAGGGTATATATGTAGGGTCCTCTAGGGTGTGTCGTGGGTCCTCCATGCATATAGTCTATTGTCCTCTTGATCGTTAAAACTGGATAGAATCCGCCCCAAGTGACGGTTTAGCTACAAAAACAAGATGAAAACAAGAGAAGCGCTAGAGGATAATATAACATGGAGAAACACCACTAGGGAGGGTCAAAGGCAAGCCAAATAGGCCAAATAAAGGCGGAAAAATAGGGTGAAATAACAATATATCACATATACATTTTTTACAATCTACTAAATTGAATAGGCTAGGGAAGCAACATATTGTAAAACAGTAGATTGGAGCTCCATGCTCCAATCTGCTATTTCAATATGTTATTTACCAAACACCCTAAATAGCATATTGATGAGTCAGGCATGTTAAATGTCCCCAATATGCTAAAAATTTATCAAACTACTGTTTACTAAACAGAGCATGTGTATTTTTTTTGCTGAGCTTTTGTATAATTTATTTTTTAATGTTTAAGTAGATGAGCTTAAAAACTTTATAGTAAGCTCATAAATTTTAAAACAAAATAAAACTCAAAAAAATTATTATAAAGTTCATAAACTGTAATACAACTAGTGATATAATTTATGAACCGAGGACGCTCATGCTCATTTTAAATTATTTATTTAGTTTTAGATGGCGTGATACTTGAGCTCATCTTTTTTATTTATATATATTATTCGTTGTGGCAAAATTATAACATTTTGTTTAATTTTTTCAATAAACGCAAATATGTCAGTTTTAAATTTAAATTTTAAAAATTTGACTAAATTAAATTAAAGTCAGTATTTAGCAAATTTGACTTTGAAATGTTGATGGTAATTTAAATGAATAGAGGGGCTCGAAATATTTCCCATTAATTATAAATACTATTTACTAGTACAATCATATCATTTGAATTAAATATTTATCATATATTCTATATTCTATTTAAAGGATTAGATGGATTTGTGTAAATGTGTGTTGTTTTCTTTGTTTAATTGATCTATAAAAATGCACAAATTCTCATTTGTGACGGGACGACCCGTTGCAAGATCTGCTCACTAAGTGCAAGTGGAGAGGCAAGTGGGGGACGAATGGATTCCTTCACTTCCACTCCCACTTGTTTTATGTGAGGAAGGTTTAACTCGTCACAAGCTTGCGACGGGTCGCCCCGTCACAATTCGCAAGTAAGACTTTGTGATAAAAATGATATGTCTTGATGCGGTTGAAATTTAGACTTGTGCAAAATCATTTCTTTATACATTTTTATCTGTTATTCTGTTAAGTACCAATCACTTGAAAATTTGGACTATAATTGCTTATCACCGGTCAACTTTGGTCTAATTGATCGTTGACTCAGTGATTTTTAGCGACTATGAAGTTTCATCAAATATGGTAAATAAAATTATTGTAGGGCAAACTTGTCAAGTCTCTTGGTGTTTTATGAAAAAAATTATTGAAATACTTCCTCTATCTCGTTCAATAGTTACTCCGTATTATTTTTCATTTATAAGTTTATCGCCGTATCGGTCACTAGTTATCTAGTTGGAATTATGCCTTCAATCGGTTTAGTTGTCATCTTCGAGTGACTATGCGAGGGTCACTAATTATCTGTTGGATTTATGCCTTGAAACTCCCGGGTTGCACAACTTCTTGTTTACAACCGTTGTAAATCGGAATAATTTACAACGAGAGTGTAAAACCATCCAAACCAAACACTTTTTCCGGGGATGATGGGCTGATTAACCCATCATTTTAATTTACAACGGTTATAAGTAAGACTAATTGCCCTGGTTGGGGCTCGGGGGTAACGCACCTGAAACCTAAACGTACGGTATATGTTAATCTGTTTGTGCTAGGATTTTACTTTGTGCCTATAACTCTATTTGGGTCTTCTAGGCTTTCTATATTAAGTCTTAGATAGTATTCCCTCCGTCTCAATCATTTGTTTGCCTTTGATTAAAATACCCCTCACAAAGAATATAAAAGGCAAACAAATAAATTGGACGGAGGGAGTAGTATATAAACTCTGTATGGCTAACCCTAACAGTATGCATATCATAGCTTCTAAATCTGAATCTGAAACTCTGTAAAAACTCCTCAACATTAATAAAACTCTCATCCTCTCGGTCATGTGTACGTAGCTAACACACCGTTAGTAAACCACATAAATCTGTGCATTTTTGTTCTTTATTTGTTCTTTCTCAATCTGTTATAACATTATCATTTCTATTTATAGTAAACTTTACCTTACAATTAACCATGTGCAAGTGAGAGATTTGTGGTAGAATACTATCATTAAAATGTTTTCTCTCACAATTTCTTGATTCCTGTACTAAATTTAATTGATAACTAATGAGCGAGATAAAAAAAGTAGGAAAATGCTTTTATGGAGTATATTGATACAATAATGTAGCCAAGTTAAAACAAGCACATAGATGAAGCAGTAGGTCTCCCTTGTGACGGGTCGGACCTTGTGACGGGTTTTTCCTCTAACAAAATGGGTAGAGGGAACATGTGGGGCGCCCCCCATGTGCTTCCCCTTTTCCCTTAAATGGGTCATTTGTGAGGAGAAGTGGTACCCGTCGCAAGCTTGTGACGGATACTGCCCGTCACAAACAAGAATTTGTGTAGATGAAGACATGACAGAATTTTGAAAATGATGTGTTAATGTGTTATGCATACTTTACTACAATTATGGAATGTTTATGACTCATACGAAAGATTTAACACTAACACTTCCAAAGTAGTGTCACCCCACAATATGTATTTTATAGGGAGTTGATGATAGGAATATATATAACTGAATAGTGGCTATCTAACCTTACGTTTAACTCATAATAATACTATAAATTCTACTTCTATGTATTTAGTGCCTTATGACACGAAACCTTCAACTTTTTTTACAAAGTTATACGACACATTTGCTCACTCCCCCAACTATTTTGTCATGTTTTCCTTATTTGCATGTTACCCATTTATTCAAACGTTGTCATCTTAAGTACCCCGTAAGTCGTACTTCCTCCATTCAACTTCACTCTACCAATTTTTTTTTTGTACACTATTTACAAGTGATCATATAATTGCAATTTTCTTTCAATATATAAGTAAAAAATATATTCATGTGTGATCTTGTTTGATTCGTCTTTACGAGTACATTATTAATATCTAACTTTTATAATTTTTGCAAACACGTAGCTAACGATATTTACCGTGCAAAACTCGTCTCGGCAAATGTGAAAAAAAAATTTGGTAGAGTGGAGTTGAATGGAGGAAGTATATATTAGGGCGATAGCAATGATTGTAGTACAACCCATTTTTACGCCAACAAATAAGCACACCTCATAAAAATATAATACTTTTTATTTCTCCACAATTGTAAAAGTTTCATACTTTATATGTAGTCATTTTTTCTTTTTTATCCTCATATATATGAAACTACTCCCTTCTATTCATAATAACCTTCTCTCTTTCCTTTTTCATCTATTCACAATACCTTCCCTCTTTCTTCATTTAGTAAACTTTTATACTTATTTTAATCACCTCACCCCCACAACAATACTCCACAATACTCATACTTTAAGCATGTTTGACCTAGCTCTCTATA
Source organism: Heliosperma pusillum (assembly GCA_022085475.1). Taxonomy (NCBI): domain Eukaryota; kingdom Viridiplantae; phylum Streptophyta; class Magnoliopsida; order Caryophyllales; family Caryophyllaceae; genus Heliosperma; species Heliosperma pusillum. The sequence continues at coordinate 234,860 of JAIUZE010000720.1, forward strand.
AGTAATTTCTATTTTTGAAAATGAGCTTTTTTGTAAGATACTTCTTGGAAAAATAGTATGTGTTTGACTACTATTTTACACAACTATTTGTCAAAAGGAGTTTTTTCTACCAAAGAAAATGCAATATGAAAATATTATGAATAAAGTATATCAAGATCGGTATCTATTTGCAGGGAATGAAAAAATATAAATGAAAATGTATTTATTTTATTTTATTAAAATATTTATAACATACAAATTTATCATTTTTTATATTAGATATTATAGAAGAAGAAGTAAAAGTAGAAGCACTAATTTGATGCTTCTACTTTTGAGCACCAAAACTTGATTTTGAGCTTATTAAAAGTAGTTTTGAAGTTGTAAAAAATGATTGTTTGACCATGTTTAAGCTTTTAGTGAATAAAAACACTTAAAAAAATTAGGCCAAACACATACTTTATTTTATTTTAATCATCTCAGCTCACAACAATACTTATTTTAATCACCTCACCCCCCACAATACATTCCCTCTCTCCAATCACCTCACCCCACCACACCACAATACTTTACCTTATTTAATTAACAACCTTTAATTTTTGTTCCATTCTTAAATGGGGAATGTTATACTGAATAAGAGGGAGTAGTTTCTTACTTTAAAAACCAATTTCATTAAAAATGCTCCTTAAGCTCAATGATACTCCATGTATATTAGACCTGATCATGGGCCGGGTCGGGCCGGGTCGGGCCGGGTTTGGGCCGGGTCATGGCATAAAATTAGGCCCAAGTGTGCGGGTCGGGTCGGGTCGGGCCATATGTGTGGGCCTATTTTATTGGCCCAAACCCGGCCCATGCGGGCTTAAAGCGGGTTTCGGGCCAATTCGGGCCTATAATATTTACTCTTCAAATGACTTTAGAAATCTCATTATGTAACTAAATACTCCGTCATCGAAAAATTTCATAAAAAATTATGTGATTTGATCGGTATTGTCAATGTAAGGAGTATGAATGTAGTTGAACAAATGAATTAGTGAAATGTGCATGTAGTCACGTACGTAGTATTGTTACGATAATTTTTCAACAAATGAACGTAAGCTAACATGATAAACTAGTGAAGTATGCATGTATAATACTGTTTGAATATTACTAATTTTAACAAATGAAATTTTCTGCCTATCATCATAAGAAATTATTAATTTGAAGTTAGAGATAAGAAGAAAACAAAGGGAGCGGCCAATGATTAATTAAATGTACAATTTTCAGTAATACAATATTCCTAATGTACTTAAGTACTATGCTCGTTACGGTGTTGTACACTTTTTTTATGAATTGAATATGTTCTTTGGCTAAAAAATATAACTTTGTCATATTAATACATGCAAACAAAGTACTACGGAGTACTAAATGACAATTGATTTGTTAAATCTAATCAGAGTTTGATTATGTTCGGGTCGGGCCGGGCTAAAATTCGGGCCTTAGGGTGGGCCCGAACCCGGCCCAATTATTTGATTCGGGCCAGGGGCTTCGGGCCGTGGGCTTTTTCGGGCCTAAAATCAAGGCCCAAGCCCTAGTAAAAATCGGGCTGGGCCAGGTCGGGCTAGCGGGCCTGGGCCATTTGATCAGCTCTAATGTATATCATCATTGTTATTGCTCTTTCTACTCATATAAGTTATTAATCTTTTATATATATGTGCACGTCATCTTTCCTCTTGTGAAACTTTCTTAAAGCATACAAATATATTCCGTACGTTTTTTCATTTATTGAGTTAACCCTAATAAAAGTGCATCTTTTTTTTTTCTAAAATAAGGCTACAAAATAAATAAATTATCATTTGTTTTTTGGTTGCACGCATTTTAATAAAACTTATTTATCGAGATGGTGTCCACCTAAGATTGAACAAACACGGATAATTGTGCCTTCAAAAGAGTAGAATTCCTCAAGTCGTACATTAAAATTATAATAATAATAAGTTCCTAGCACTATAATTAAGTGAAGAGTGATTTAGCTACTAATTTAACAACTTGAAAGTTTATGAAAGGAAATGACAAATTTGTTTTGACATGCTTCCAACAATAGCAAATTACCCCAATGTTTCAATAGTTCTCGCAAATTAAAGAGGTAATGAAGGTTAGATATACGCAGTCTCCAAGTAACCCATAATGAAAATTGTGTCAAAACTATATCAAATGACTAGTACTTCACGCTAGAATGAAGCAATACAAATGTAACGATCATCAACGTGCTTGACAAAATTATGAATGTTACACCAGTAGGTCTCATTGAAGACGGTGCATGCATATCCATTTTCAATGAAGACGACAAGGAGGCAAGTGGAAGAACAAGTGGAGAACGAAATGAATTCGACCCGTCTTCATTGGATACAGATATATACCTTATTCAATAAGGGCTTGTGATGTTACACTACTAGTTTGGTGAGGAAGAGCAACATACATGACAATTGACAAGTTTCACACTTTCACATTGACTTTACAAATGTAAGTTATTCTACTTTTTCGAGGGGCATAAAAGTTCTCTTTACCCATTTATTTCGAACAAAGCAAATCCACAAGTGGCATTAATCTACGTTTGGTAGGTGAAATAAAATGAGTATGCAAAGAGCACTTATAGTAAACATTCAATGATCATGCATATGAAAACCTCGTTTGTTTGATAAAAAGTTGAATAATATAAAAAAATATATTCTCCACTTATACTACTCGTCATTTGTTTTTTAACTTTTTTATATTATTCATCAAAATGTATGAAGTACTTCTACTAAATAAGGAGTAGTATTAAGGTGATCTTTGGTGTATTTTCATGGTGAACTATGAAGCATATGATAGACACGTGCATTTCACATGGATGATCCAACGAACTAAAAAGAGGATTTATATGTCGAATGTCGATCAATTCTTTATTTTACTTTTCACAAAGTAGGTATTCCACATTTTCTATTATTATATATTCACAAAAAATGTTTCACTTTTCATTTTTATCTGTTATTCACTTATTTGTGGTTATAAGCATTTTCAATAGTAAGTTAGTTGTTATTAGCTTACCTTTGGCACGTCATTTTTTAAAGCTAGAATAATTTCAAACTATAATATATTTCAGCGGTTTAGACAACTTAATACTAGCATAATTTGACTCACCTAACACATTACTCTATTTTCGTATTGGTTACTCTTGTGTGTCCTTTCAAGCAAATAACTTCATGTATCTAGTAGCTAAAAAGTTTTGTGCGTCCATTTAAGCAAAATTAATCTACAAGGACAACTCCAATGGTTGGACTAGTAGCTTGCAATTTTATAAATTTGCAAGCAAATGCATATCCAAACCAAAAACATTGGAGATGCTCTAACTTGTGATCCCATCGTGTTTCTCATACTTTCATTTTCATCCACATATTATTAAAAACTTCCACCAAAACTAATGTGAAAGATGTTAAACAATATATAGAAGGGGGTATATAAAATGAGGGGCATAGACAAATTCTTATTTTTGACGACACTATTTCGTCATATACTTACAATAATTATCTCTCTCAAGGAGCAAATGAGATAACAAGTGGGAGGGTAAGTAGGAGGTAACAAGCTTGTGAGTTGTGAAAAAGTTGCAAGCAAGACGATCTAGGAGACATAAACAACTTACATATTCCACATGAGTAGAAAGAGTAATATGAATACATCAGAATCGCAGAGGAGGTGCAATGGATGCATCTGCACCTCTATTTTCGTAAACAAGAACAATTTTGTGTAATTAAGTAACATAGGGAGTAATAGATATGCCGATATAATGGTTGTGAGTTCAATAATTTCCATGAGCAATTTTCATTCCACGTTTTTTCTTACAATTTCTATTCACTGGAACAGAGGGAGTCTATTTTTCCTATCACATAAGAAATTTTCACATTGTCGAAAACTAGGTCGACCCCCTCCAGTAATATTGTTCACATTACGCACCCCTGTAAACCAAATCCCGAGACGACACTGAAGGATTAAGGAATCCAAAGAGTGAACACAATTACACGATAACAATGGAAAAGTGGAACTTATATGTATAACAAATAGGAAAAGTAGATAGTGAAGATGCGAACATATGGACACCTAATAGATAGTACTATTGGTGTTATGGAATATGGATAAATGAGACTAATGAAGAAGTGAAGTGGGTTTAATGATGTTTCTCATGAGTTATGAGTTATGATGGTGGGATTTTGTTAGGTGGGACATCTCATCTCATCTCATCTTATTGTTGTGCTAATATATATTCTAGATGAGTGTGACCTTTCAGCCTTTCTATGCTCTCATTTATTGCATCATCATTTCTCAGGGGCTCGATCATCAACACTTCCTATTTCCTACCCAAACAAGATAGGACATATCGGTCGTCAATAAAAGCGGTTGGATCCCTTCTCACCATGTAAGTGAGAGGGCAAATAAAAAAACAGATCCGATCTGTCTTCATTGAAATAGATATGGCCCGTCTTCAGTAAGACCAACGGTAGTTCTTATACCCTTTTGGAAAAGGAATACAATTTACAATATGGTAGCTAGTCTAATTCGGCCAAAATCTCCAAGAAGACGGTTTTTCAATAAATTTAATGTGATAACATCATTGCTATGTGTCTATCCGGCGACCCCGTCAATACGCACTAAATTTGTAGAAATTGACATTCATTTTGTACGGGAAAAGCCGCTCTCGGACAAGTACACATCCTTCCTTAATGTGCCCTCACAGTATCAATATGCTGATATATTCACTAAAGGTTTTCACAAGGCCATATTCGATCTCATCCTACTCTCCCGAGGGTGTATTAGAATATGTTATTCTTCTAGTATGTTTTGTACAATATTCTTGATATATTGTTAGCTCAATTCTCTCCTTATTTGTAGCTTTTTGTTGTGGTAATTGTAAACTCTAGAAGATTGTATTACATCATATTTTTTGTATTGACAAATTGATCAATGAAAATAGGCATGGATTCAAACTCTTTTAAATACTTCTGTAACAACCGGTTGTATAATCTTATTTACCTGTATTAAATTAGAACGCACTCTATTGAGCTAGAGTTGGTGAATAAAGAAAACGTGCAAAAAGGCTAAAGAGGCAGGCTTCAAGCCTTAAAGAGCCACATGCATATAGAAATGATCATGGAAGTGAAACTGAGAAGAGCCCTACTGCTACAGTACTACCAACGGCTAGGTATCAAAGTCAAAAGCCATGGAATGAACTTTGGCGACTCAGATCTCAACCTTTTTTAAAGTTTTATTTTCTTTTTAACAAATACACCCCCAGCCTAGTTTTGTTAGTCTATAATTAAAATAACTGTCATACAAAATGTAAAAAATAGATAAATAAATGGCTAGTGATAGTGAAACCTTTAATGTTATCTCTATTAAGTTTAAGACGAGTTAAGTCCCCTCACAAAGAGCAAATGTGATGACAAGTAGAGGGTTTTATTTACCCTTCACTTGCTCTTTACGAGGAAGATTTGACTAGTCTTAAGCTCTCACATTGGGGATACCATTTCTACATAAGAATTTGTAGAAAGTGGATAAGAATTTGTAGAAGGTTTGACTACCCCGTCTTAAATAAGAATTTGTGATACCATTTCTACATCCGTATTGTCAAACTCCATTATTCCCGATATGTCTAAAGTGGATTTCTTTTTTTAGTCAGATTGGGGAAGACTACACTCTCACATCGACTTGAATCTGAGACAGAGGGGATTAAAAAAATTTGTTGAAATTAAGCCAGGTCTATTTTCTAGTCGTTGTCAGGCACAACGACTTGGATTTAAGCCGCTCCCCCGGTGAGCGACTTGCTCTAAGATGGTATTAAGTATTTTGAGGTTTGGGTTGGGATCAAGTGATATCTAGGTTATGGTCGTTGTGCGGGGTAGCGATTTGATTCTGAGACTACCTTCGGTGGTGACGTGGGTCCATATTTATTGGGATAATATGTTGAAACCAACGGCGCACCCAGAGCTTTTAGAATGGGAATGCACAATCGGAAAAAAAAAATAACAATACTACAAATTAAACTGCTTATAAATATTAAACTTCGAAAAACTATGTTATCACTCCTTTTTTGCCTACTTTTTTTGTACTATGAGGTGTGTGATTGCCCATGACGGGTCTAAAGAATGATTCATGTCAGCCGACCCATTCATTTGGGACTAAAGCTCAGATATTGTTGCTGTTGTATTAAACTTCGTCTTACATAGACAACATAGTTAAGGGAAATAAAAAAAATTAACTATACAACAAAATGCTTAAATATTAAGCTGCATCTTGCAACAAAATGATAAGAAGGGTTCTTCATTGTTAGAGGATAACAAATGAGCCTCTTGTTTATTAGGAGATGTCAAAGGAGGTTATTGAACATTTTCATTCGGTTATCATTTTAAGAAGATGACAAAGGACAAGATGATGAAGTTGCTTTATGTGCATTCCAAAACGTTTCTAAACTTCTATATTTCTTCATTAATCTAAAATGAAAAAAAAATCTCAAATTAGAAGCTATACTTTTAATTAAAATTTTGAAGGTAGTGTTTCAATGTTTCATGAATGAACAATTAAAAATATGGAAATAACAACTACTAGTTGGTTTATCAAAAGTAAAAATTCACAACCAAAAGTCACAAATAACCAACAATCAAATATTGTACAAGATACTCATATAAGTAATTCATCAATAAAAATTTCAAACAAGCAACCTATTTAAATTACAAAATTGGGAAGAGGAATTAAATAAACTTGTAGGAAGGATGATCAAATTGCTAAAAAAACAATATGCAGATTAGGAGGATCGAACGCGCTACATTCCCCATCTGTGCCAATGTCCTATCCGCTGAGCCATTCTAGTTCTATTGATAATTCCGCCACCCATGGGTGCGCACGTGGGGTGCTGTGCGCACCCCTGAGTACTCCCCGGTTGAAACTCAACCCATTTCTTTAATTACTTATGAGACCCATTTTGAAAGAAAAAAAAAACTTGATAAACCTGATGCAGGAAATGAAATTCGACATGGCGAATACAGAAGAAATTCAGGATTATAGATTGATGAACTATTCATCTGAAATTCTGAATATATGGCAATTCTAGTGAGAGAGCTAAATTATCCTGGTCAATGCATTCCTCAGAATGTGAACGTAGTGTTCTAGAGCCTTCTATGGCTATGATTGGTGCTAATTCTTCGTCTCGTGGCCTTCTTTTGGACCAACTGTTACCAATTTCTTAATCACTCTGCTGAAACTGGGCGTTAGCGACAACAATTACTATGTTAAGTGCTCCTTGATTTCGTTGTCGAAAAGGTTCTTGACGTCTCTTGCACCGTAAACTGCAACCATCTATGGAGTCTGCACCAGCTGCTTTGCCAATTGTCATATGAAATGCGGCATGATATGATTATTATAGGATTGAACCGTGTAAACGGAGTTTTAATTTATGTTTTTTTCAGTGGGTTAATGTGTATACTGTGTAGAGTAGGATTTAAAGTTAAATGGGTCGGTCTCACGCTAGATTAATATGCACTGATCGAGTCGTGTGTGAAACCATTATATGCGTACAATTAAGCCGTTAACTTATCAAATGACGAACACAACATAAAATGGTACAGTATGTTGTATACGGAGTAAAAACGTACGGAGTAATTGGTTATGTTCTAACGTTAAACATGAAATATTGTCTTGTTTTGAAGCTGATTATGTTTCAATAACTTTGTGTGATGCATAATCATGTATTTATATTCATCTATGATTTTCAATCTTCGAAACTCGTACCTATCCTTGGACTTTGTTGATTACCAGGACGAAGAAGTCATACCGGGATGAAGAGTCATACGAAGTATTTCTAGATAAAGATTAAAGATTAAACAAAATCAACAGAAGCCGGGCCTGAGCCAGTTGGTCTGAAAACTGTTCATTATTTGGTGAAGAAGATGGAGATTAGTAACATCGTCTGATAGATATGCATATCAATCTCCGCATACCAATTCAGGAGGCTGGCGAACAACTAAAGCAAAGGCGTGATTTGCTTTTCAAACTATTCAATCTTCTACTAAATCAAATTGCAGGCAAAATTACAAAAGACGAGCTCTATATCACAATTCTAAATGTAACATATCTCTTATGCTGCTTAACTTAATGCTCAAGAGGAATGATCTCCCCTCGAAACCATCAAGATATATAGAGGGCATCTTCTATGGGTAATACTCGGCTATGCCCCTCAAAAAGGAGTGAATGTGGAACAACGGTCGATATTTTTGACAAAGACTGATGATGTTTAAGATACAAACTCGTTTCCTCTGGAAAAGTTCATGGTTTCAGAAGGTAGCCTAACCCTTCAGTTAATCAGTACAAAATCAAAGCTTAATTGAGTTATGGCCTTAGGGTGATTGTATAGGTTGTTTTTCTAACATTTAGTGGTAGTAAAGTATTGGTTTATTCATGGTTAAAACTTGAGTTCTTGCAACGATGTCAAGTTTTATGGTAATGTTCCCGTCAAAAGCTAACAGCCGCCTGACCGTCTCACTTGTATAGAGCTGTACTAAACATTTTTATATAATCTGGTTTCATGAAATAAAACCATTTCACAGCAATATACAACGTATTACATATGGCCTTGAGAGAAGGCTGAGAGCCTTGGAACGTATTACAGCAAATCCCTTAACGATGTTTCTGAGATCATTTGCAAAGTTAGTTTCTTGAGTGAAATAACATTGTAAATAATCGAGTTTCTTTACAAAAATATCCAGGCGATTGTGAACGAGTTCAATAATGAATTATGTAAGGAGCATAGCAAAACAGATATGTAAGATTCATCAACTATCTGAATACAAAAGTAATTTAGTACAATGACTCGAGATGAACGGTTTGAAATATGGTATCCGTCGTGAAAAGTAGGACAATCATAGCTTCCTCGCAACGATTACTCTACAGTCTACATCATCCAACAATTCCAGGAAATTCACCTCCCCCTTCCCTTTTTCTTCTATGAACGAGGGCAATGATTCAAAACGTTAGCGCAATCAAACAGAAAATAAACGACTAAAAACAAATGGATTGATGGAGGATCGATCACACACAGACTTGAGCAACAAAAGCGAACTACGCTATTAAGATCCACTAAACAAAGTGACGACATTAGTCGTCATATTTAAGCTTAAACAAGTAATTAGTACTTCGTAAATCACTACTAGTTTTACAAGCACGAAAGCACGAAGCCAACGGCTAAATTTAAGTCAAAATAAGATAGACTGATGATTTCTGTGTTTGGAAAGCACTTTTTTGTACTGCAAAGTGTCCATACAACTTGTTCTGTACCTTCAGAAACACTGCCTAGTCATCATCCTCATCCTCCTGAAAATCAGTTAACGTATAATTAGACTCGAGAACATATCCGAAAAGCTGGCCTGACATACGATCAATTGAACATATGCGGAACAGAGCCACGATCAGGTTCAATTACCTCGCCACTGTCATCACCATCGTCCTCGTCATTAACCTCAGACTTGGATTTGTCAGACTCGTCTTCGGGCTCTTCCTCGGGACCTCCAGCCTACAATTTCATTAGATTATGATAGTCATTAGCACAATCATTAGAGTAATAAACTCCATATGATTTGCAAAACTCAAATAATACAAAGGTTCTCAGTGAACACAATATACCAATTTCTTGTTGTAGGCAGTCATGTTTTTCTCGTAGTCAGCCTTCCTTTTCTCAGCCTTCTGAACGTAAGGCGTCTTTTCCTACAAATTAGACAGAGCAAACACATCAGTATACACGTGTTTTAGTTGAATGCACAAACGGCTTATATCAAAACTTAGCAAAAGCTATAGAACTTACAGCATCAGACATGGACTTCCATTTCTCACCTCCTGCTTTCCCAACCTATAGACAAAACAATGACCCGGTTAATAAACGCTGCACACGCTCAACATACGACATTATTGAGATCAGATCCAAACCATCTGCAAATTCAAGCATGAAAAGTGCTTACAGTAGCAACAGATTTGTTATTGGGGTGTTTCTGCTTATACTGGACTCGGAAATCCTCCCTAATATAGACAAAACAACAATCATCAGACTCGCAGCAAGGAAATTAAGCAAACAACGGTTAACCAATAAGGAGAATATTGGACCAAACAAAGCAAATATTACATGAAAACAAAGAAGGCACTTGGTGGCCTCTTGGGCTTGTTAGGGTCCTTGGCTGGCTTCCCCTTCTTAGGGGCACCTTTCTTCACAGCGAGCCTAACCAAAAGAAAATTTAATCAATGACTATACCACACAACTTATGACCAGACATTTAACATTAAACAAAACAGCATTATCGCACAAAGGAATAATACGAGAATCTATCTGACTTTCATATCACAAGTAGAAAAAGTATACTGAATAAATATGCGATAAGGAGAAAAATGCTATTTAAATCACCAATATCATTATATCTATCAATTCAGATAAAGTGATGCTCCTATACAACTGAATCTGATTAATTATATAAAACTAATAGCCAAAACCATAACAACAAGCATTAACATATATCGAATTAGATCTGTAATTTATCGAAACATCAAACCTTTTTCAAATTATTAGTTAACCGAATCATATTCCACAAATGAAGATCACAACACCTAACCAATAGCACTAAGCAAGTAAACCTTAACAAATTGACAGTAAGACTAAACAATAACGCTGATATACGGTTAAAAAAAAAATGCTCGACAGTCGAGTAAGTGAAACAAACCATGTGTAATATAAACAGGAAACCTAAATCATGAGTTAACTAAAACTAAAATTGCTAATTAATCGAAACTACAGAAAAGATAAACCTAAATCTGTCAAAGAAATTACAACATCAAACAATCTAATAATAATAAATAAGTAACTTTAGATCTGTAATTAATCGAAACGTGAAGCCTTTGCAATAATTAGTTAACCTAATCAAAATCTGCAAGTATGTTCAAGCCTACACAAATTTACCGAATCCCTAAACAATAGCGCTATTACTGACAACATGTTCAAAAATCTCAAAAATCAATTAATCAAAAAATGTCATAATATGAAAATAAACCTAAAAATCACTAACAACAAAAAATAGTCAAATTGCTACACAAATTACTTCCGAAATTAAGCAAAACGCTAAACAATAAAACATGCTCAAAAATCAATTAATCGCAAAATTATCATAATATGAACATAAAACCTAAAAAAAAATATATATATTCAAATCACTGCACACAAAATACTTCCGAAATTAACCGAAACGCTAAACAATAGAGCTATTACAGAAAAAACATGCTCAAAAATTAATCGAAAAATCATCATAATATGAACATAAAACCTAAAAAACACAAATATATACAAATCAGTAAACGAATTACTTCCGGAATTAAAACAATTGATATTCATATCAAATAGACGCAAATAAAACAAACATAAATCCGTAAATTAAAACTAAAAAACTAAATCGACGAAGAAAATCGTAGAAAAAATAAACCTGGCGTCGCCTTTAGTATCCGTCTTCGATTTTCCTCCCTTCATTATAACAACTGCAACAAAAACAGCAAAAAAAATCAATCAAACATCAAAAATCGACAAAAATAAGCAAAAAAATCGCGAAAATGGCGGAAAAAATAGGAGAGAGGGTGAAATTACGAGAAAGTTGATAGAGTTAGGGTTTGAGAGAAAGAGGAGAGAGAAAGCGATGCGGTATAATAATAATACGAATAATAATAATAAGATGAGGATGAAAGAAAGAAGAGAGGGTTGAGATTTGTGAAGGAGTGAAGAGGGAATAAAAGAAGGAGAGTAGAAGGGTGTTGTAGGTATTTTGAACGCTATGTAACCAAA